>JAJPUD010013215.1:20004-45327 GCA_023553655.1 Myrmecobius fasciatus | reverse complement strand
CAACATAACATTTTCATGCTCTCTATTGACATTTGCTTGCATTGTGTTGCCTTTCTCTGATTGTCTTTTATTTTCTTGTAGACAGGATTTTTATTGCACAACTTGTCAAGTATTTCAACATTATTAACATGTAGTGGACTTCCTGCCATCTAGGGGAGGGGAGGGGACTGGGGGTAAAATTTGTAATGGAAAGCTTTGTAAAGATCAATGCTGGGGAACTACCCATACATATGTTATACAAATAAAAAGCTTTAATAAAAAAAAGAATTTGATTCTTTTGATTCTTTTTTTTTCTAAAAAAGGTCAGTTGTTTTTCCTAGGAGATATTTCATATTTTCTTTTTTGTTTGTTTGGGGTTTTTTTTTTTTTTGTTTTGTTTTGTTTGGTTGAACTTATTCTTGATGTCTCATTCAGTCATTCACTTCCATTTGTTCAATTCTAATTTTTAGTGTATTATTTTTTTCAGTTACCTTTTTTACCTCCTTTTTAAGTGGCCAATTGAATTTTTTTGTTCATTGCAGTCTTCCATTTCACCAATTTTGTTTTTCCGTGAATTGGTGTCTTTTTCATCTCTTTTTTGTAGGGCATCATATGCTTTTTCCATTCCTTCTTGCAATGATCTCTTTTCATTTCCCCATTTTTCTTCTAACTCTCTTTTAAGATTCCTTATGCAATCTTCCAGGAAAGCTTTGTGAAATGGGGACCAGCTAATATCTCCCATTGTGGCTTCCTCTGGAGTCACTTTACTTTTACGAATCTCAGGCTCTGCAGTTGTCTCTCTCTTCATAAAAAAAGACTTGTTCCGAAGTTCTTCCAATATCATTTTTTTCTGGAATGTGTTTTACTTCAAATATATTTGGGGGTGCTTTGACTCCAAAATCAGTTTAGAGGGTTAATATGCTGTTGGTTTGAGAGAAGTTCAGAGGAGTTCAAAGACAGTTGTATCTGCTCTCCGCCAGCTTGGCTCTGTCCCCTATCTTTCCTATTATTATAGAGGACAACATCTTTCTTCAAGTCCCTGAGACTCATATCCCAGTATTCATCCTCAATTACATATTATCTCTCAGCTACACTATATGGAATTTGTTGTCAAGGTCTATAAATTTCACCTTTGAAAAATCTCTAGAATATGCCTTCTTCTCTCCTCTGACAGTGATACCATTTTTTTTAGACCTTCATCATCTCAACCTGGGATATTTCAATAGCCTGCTGGTGGACCTCCCTTTCTTGTTGTTGAGAGATAAAGCACCCAACAATGTTTTTTTTTTAAGCTTTTTATTTGTATAACATATGTATGGGTAGTTCCCCAACCTTGATCTTTACAAAGCTTTCCAATACAAATATTACCCCCAGTCCCCTCCCCTCCCCCAGATGGCAGAAAGTCCACTACATGTTAATAATGTTGAAATGCTTGAGAAGTTATACAAGAAAAATCCTATCTACAAGAAAAAAAAGGAATCAGAGAAAGGCAACACAATGCAAGCAAATGTCAATAGAGATCATGAAAATGTTACGTTGTGGCCCATATTTCATGTCCCTCTTTCTGGGTGTATATGGTTTTCTTCAGTGAATAACTGGAACTGGTTTGAGACAATTCTTTATTGCAGAGAGCCATGTCCATCAGAATTGATCATCATGTAATACTGTTGTTGCTAGCACCCAACAATGTTAAGGGTTGGCAGACCCCTGTCACAGGCATGGAAAGCAAAAATTCACAAATTCAATTTGTCTCTAAATTAAGGGGCAAAGATTTTTTAAGTTGACAAAGGTTGGCTAAGTTCCAAAAAGGATTAACAATGAACCAGGAACAAGAAGATAAATTTATAGAAAAAAAGATAGAGAAATCAGGTGCTTCCAGTCACTGATAATGCTAATTTTATAGCCTAGAGATAGAACTAAGAGTGGTCTGTCTCAGGAATTTGGTTATTACTGCCCAGCAGACTATCTGACAGTCAACAATGTTTGTAGGATTATCCTAAGGCCAGAAGATTGTAGAATCATTTACAGACAGATCGTTAGAACAAAATCATTCTAGTTAGGGCACCCCACCACTGCTATGTTTCCCCTAGAAGATGAACCCATCATTATCACTTCAGTCTTTGATTCAGCTTTCTTTCAGCCACCAAAATGCTTTTGCTAACCAGATTTGCTAAATCTGACCTTGTTACCATCCTAATCAATGAACTACAGTAGCTTCCTATCATTTTTAGGAAGAATGGAAAATATCTCTTCAAATCCAATTAGAATATAATCCCATATTCCAGCCATTGTCATCTTCCAACATTGAACTACCTGTTACATTCTTGGATCCAGTGACTACCTCCTGGTTGTTCCTAAATAAGACACCCTCTCTCTTGGCTGTAGACATTTTCTCTGGCTCTCCCCCATGTCTAGCACATTCTCCTTTTCCATCTCCATTTATTGTCTTTCCTAACTTCTTTTAAAGCCCAACTATTTTCCTATCTTATACACAATGCAGTACAAGTCACTTTTAACTCTTGTGCTTTCCCTTTATTAAATATTCCTTCTTTATCTTGTATAAAGCTTATTTGTGCATATTTGTTTGGTTGTTGATCCATTAGATTTTAAGGTCCTTGATGAAGAGAGACTGTCTTCACATTTTTTATATTTTTATTGCTTAGCACAGTGTCTGGCACTTATGAGGTATTTAATACATATTTAATGAATGCATGAATGAAAAGTATAGATGGATTGCTATCTCTGTCCTTGGAAGAAAGTCCTGACTCCATGGTACTTTAAAACCATATGAGTAGAGACTCTTACTTAATGCATAATTCTAATGGCATATTCTAAAGAAAGCTCGGTTTAAATTGAAAGGCTCAAGTACCAAAGGTGTGGACTAATTGAAAGCATTTACAAACAGAAATGTTTGAATCAATAAAAATAAAAACTTCATAACTGAATGGTTCAAAATTGGAATGAAGCACCTTGGGAGGTAGTGAGTGATGTAGTGATAGGATTATGGATGATTACATTTGGAGCATATTGTAAGGAGAATTCATTATTTTTTTAATTTTCTGTTTATTAAAAATATAGAATAGAAAAAAGAAAGAGAAAGGGAAAATAAAGAAAAATAGTACAAAGCAGAACATTGGCATGTGCAGAATATCAGGGAGGATACAAAATATACAACAATAAACTTTCAGTTCAAGGAAGATATATATTAGTAGAAGAAATTATATTCAAGAGTGTTCATATTTTCTTTGCATTCTTGTAGGTTCTTTTGTTCTCTTCTACACACTTTTTCCCCCTTTCCATCCCCCCTGCCAATTCTTCCCAGCAGGCTATAGCTAAGCACAGATATATTTAATAGATATATACTTATACATCCACAGTCACACACACACCAGCCTACACATACACATACATGTCCACACACACATACCCCATATATGTAAATACTCACATGTATCCTCAGACCCCTCAATATATATTTATGTACTTCTGATCTTGTTGTAGTGTTTCTGTGTGTCTCTTATTTCTTATCCCTGATAACTCTTCTACTTTAACTCTCTTTCCCCACACACACACTTTACTATTCATTTTTCCCATCTTATTTCTTTCTAAATTTGAAAGGATGCTGTGCCCTCCATTGCATATATATATATATATATATATATATATGTGTGTGTGTGTGTGTGTGTGTGTGTGTGTGTGTGGTGTTGCCTATTTAATCCATTCCAAATCTGAGGTTATCAGAAATAAGCCTTCTACCCCCTCTAATGCCTCTATGTCTATTCTTCCTCTGCATTATTTGTATAAATCTTTCTTTTGAGCTAACCAATTACTCATGTTAAGTTAAACATGTAGTATACATTTCCATGTTTAAAAAAATGTGTAGAATTTGTCTATGTTAAGAGATTTTTTTCTTTCTCTCTTGTAACTTTACTGGCTTCCCTTGATAAATTTTAATTATCAATGAGTTATTTTTGTCTTTAAGATTCTATAT
The DNA here is from genome assembly GCA_023553655.1 of Myrmecobius fasciatus. Lineage (NCBI taxonomy): Eukaryota > Metazoa > Chordata > Mammalia > Dasyuromorphia > Myrmecobiidae > Myrmecobius > Myrmecobius fasciatus. The sequence continues at coordinate 41,357 of JAJPUD010013215.1, read as the reverse complement.
CTTTTTCCTAGTTGTATAATTTTTAAATAATATTTTTCTTTTTCTTGAATTTTTTTATCTTTTCATTTTTCCTCAATGTCTTTCATTTGCTCTTAAAATTCTTTTTTTTGAGTTCTATAAATTCTCTCTGGGCAGACAGTATTTTAATGTTTCTCTTTGGGGTAGAACCTTTTTTTTTTTACTTCTGTGTCTGCCTGAAAATGAATCTCAGATATCCCTGTTCCCACAATAAGTTTCTATACTGGGGCTATTTCATTTTTTTTAAATAAGAGATATTGGTGAAAGCACCTTTAATCATGAGGTGGGGGGTTGACTCTGGCTTCAATTCAGGTTTCCCCTCTGACTTGGAACCCCAAACAAGAGCTCCATCCTTCAGCAAGTTCCCATATCCAGCAGTATTTCTGCCCCACTGCTTCCACACTCCCAGTGTCCTAGTTCTTTCTCATTCAAGGCTGCATCTCTGCAGCACAGCTGAGCCTGATATTCCTAATCTACCAAGGTTCCCTCAGTCTTCCTCAGAGGGATTCATTCTTAAAGAGAAATTCTCACTTCCTTTCCTAAAATTTTATGACACTAAAGTCTTTCCTAATTTTCACCAAATTCTTCAAGAGAAACTTGAAATCAGTAAAACCTAAATTTAATCTTGCCTAAAACACTTAACTAGTAGTATAACTATGTCTGTGACTTTTGTCATAGAATCAATTTTCTCACCTGAGAAATAAAGAATAAAAATTTTACCCACTTCAGAGCATGGACATAAAATGTATATGAATTAACTGAAGGATCATAGATTCAAAGTTAAAAGGGACTTTCCTAACCATTCAGGAAAACTAGTTTCTGAAAAAGTAAATCATCTACAACCATTGAAGTTTTACTTAAACTACCTTGTTGTGTAATCCCCAGTCTATTTTATTTTTTGTATTTCTGGAAACATTTTTGATATGAAATCTGAATTTATTTTTATTCATATTCTACCCACTATTCCTAGCTCTGTCTTTTGAGATAAACAATAATATTCAAATAGTATTCAATAACTTAATGATAATATATCTTCTCTGGATGACGTAGTTCAGTTATATTTATTGCTATTCACCATTTATGTAAAGAACTTTGCTAACATTATTGTCACAGAAAGGTCAGTTATAACTTTTGTTTGCTTTGGTGGCTTGCTGCTACAGCCTCAGAAAAACTTGGGTAATTCCCAAGCAAAATGGAAGAATCATAGCTATTCTTATGTAGAAGAATAGTAGCATCAGTTTGGTCATATAGCATTATCTTTCTCCTTAGAAAATGACTTGATTTAGTGATTTCTATTGGATTTTTCTCTTTCTCAATTCTTTTAGGAATGGAAGTCATGATAATAGATTTTTATACCATTTCATCCAAATTACTGAAAATTACATTAGATAATATGAACTGCAGCTTAACTGGGATTGATTTAGCACTTTTTAATACACCAAATTTTTCAATTTTTTATTCAATTGAAATTCTACAAGTATTGAGTATATATTTTGGATGATGTACTTTTTTTCTCCTTTTCCTTTTGTAAAAATTGTTTTAAAATGTTAAGTTGAGGTGAAGATATAAGCACCGTATTAAAATCTTTGTACAGGGGCAGCTAGGTGGAGCAGTGGATAGAGCACCAGCCCTGAAGTCAGGAGTCTCTGAGTTCAAATCTGGTCTCAGACACTTAACATTCCTTAGCTGTGTGACCCTGGGCAAGTCACTTAATCCCAATTGGTTCAGCAAAAAGAAAAAAAAATTAAATAAATAAATAAACTTTTGTACAGTCTGATAAAGTATGCCTGATGAATTTTCCCCAGATTATTTTTAATGAGCAATGAACCTAAATGGCAATGAATCAGATGCTTTCATTATTGGTGTCAAAAAGATTTTGCATAAAAATAATATGTATTAATACTGTATGAAGAGACCTTTTCAAAATAAAAGAAAATAAGGCTTTTTGCTGGAAAGAACATTTTGTGTTCAATTTTATGGTAAACATGATATATTTTATCAAACTCCACAAACATAAACATATGTTTTGTGTTGTTAAAATGTAAAACATTTGAAATGGAATGTTAATCAGTCCCCCTTTCTCCCTCTATCCCCAAGTAGCTAATGTCAATCTTCTCCAAACTATTGTATATACCCTGAGTATATACATCAATATTTCATACATATATGTTATAATACACACACATGCATACACATATGTGTGTATTCTAATGGAGGAGGAATAAAATATATGTATTAGAATATGGTGAGATATATACCTTCCATTACAATGTATTTATTCTACACTAAGGTGAATTTTTATTTTGTGATTGCATCCTCTGCACTTAGAGCAATACCTAGTTCATCAAAATGGTTAATAAATGTCTTGTTTGTTTGATTGATTCATTAAGTAATTGTGCACAAGTACTACACTACTCCAAACAATCTGAGGTCCCCCCCGGCAGAGACATCATATTGTTGTGATGGTTTTACTTACTTCAGTCAGCATCCGTTCATGCAAGTCTTTCTAGTCTTGTTTTTTTTTTTTCTGAAATCACCCTACTCATAATTTTTATGGCAAAATAATATTTTATTAGAATCATATACGACAACTTATTCAACCATTCCACAATTTCTCCTCAATTTCCAATTCCTAGATGCCACCAAAAATGGTGCTATCAATATTTTTGTATGTGTAATTCATTTTCTCTTTTCATAAAACCTCTTTGGGACAAAGACTTAGTAGTGTTTTTGCTCCATCAAAAGATATGGGGGCATCTAGGTGGCACAGTGGATAGAGCACCAGCTTTGCAGTCAGGATGACCTGAGTTCAAATCTAGCCTCAGACACTTAACACTTTCTAGCTGTGTGACCCTAGGCAAGTCACTTAACCCCAATTGCCTCAGGACAAAAAGGTATGCACAATTTTAGGGGGCTCTCCCCCAAAATAATTGGACATATTCACAACTCCAGTAACACTGCATCAATCAGTGTCATAGTTTCCCCACTTTATTTAATGAGAAAGACAATTCAGAGAAACATAAACAAATGGAAATCCTGAAACTCTTTGATGGGATTAGGAGGGAGAGGTAGCATGTGAGGTTATTTTATTCCATGGTAGTGAAATGAAGAAGAATTGAAAATGGAAAATAGAAAATTAGCAGGAAAGTGTGGGTCCAACTTTTTTATAAAGGAAAACTTTGGGAGGTATTTTGTGTCCCAATCTCAAGCTCTCAAATCAGATGAAAGAGGAATCTTAGGAAGCTGGCAAACTGTTGAGTATTCAAAGCTGAGTTAGTACTAAAAATGTTGAATCTACATACAGAGGGTTTTCTCTTTTTTTCTCTTTATCTTCTCATATCATCAGTCCCCTTTCAGTTTTCTTCTTAGTCCTATTAAAATGAAATAGTGACCCTTGCCCTTGTAAAAGCAAACCAATGAAGATAAAAGGAGGAAGCGTTCCCATTCCACTTTTCTCTATGTTAATAGTGACAAACTCAAGTAGAAATGGAGCATAAGGATTTCTCTAGACTGCATAGTGACAATTTTAAAACTCAATACTATCTACCTTTAATTGTATTTTTACTAATTGTTTTTACTATTGCAAATTGTATTTTAGCCTAGTGGAGAAGAGACACTGAGGAGGATGAAAGGTGGGCTTGCTGGGCTGTGCACGTAAGCTAAATGTTTAATATTTCTATTCTACACCACTAAAAACACAGGTCCAGTTTTGATCCCTGTCCCCATCCAATCTAAGCAGGCAGTGCAAACACTGAAGCAAATGCAAATTCATTTGGAAAAATGGCGTGCCCTGATGAAGATATCGTGAAGGGGTTTTATATATAGTAGAGTCAATGAGCTGGATTGGGGAGTTGGTTGAGATTCTAATGCCAGAGGTGAAGAAGGACTATATTCTAGGTCCAAAATTATATTCTAGGTCCAAAAAGTTGGAAATTGTGTGTGGAAAGGTTTGCTTGAGAAAAAGAAACTAGACAAATGTGACTAGAAAAAGAAGCATATGAAGGAGATTCCATTCTTTTGCCAGTAGACTGGAGCCATTCATGAAGGACTTTAAAGACCAAAGAAGTTTATTATATGAATGAAGAAAAACCATTGAAGCTATTCTTTTTTTTCCTTCCTTACTTTTTTCTTTTCTTTCCTTCTTCCTTCCTTCCTTCCTTCCTTCCTTCTTTCCTTTTTCCTTCTTCCTTTCCTCTCTTCCTCCATTCTTTTTTCTTTTTCTTTCTTTCTCCTTTCTTTCTTTTTCTTCTCTTTCTTTCTTTATTTTTCTTTCCTTTCTTTCCTTTTTACCTCAGCACTAGACTTTTTCTTTAAGAAGTTTGCTCTGTCAGTTTTCTTTAGAGAATAATTGGAGAGGAGAAAGACTTGAGGAAGAGAGATTTTTGTAATTGTTAAGTGATAAGTGATCAAAGTGTTTAGGATAATGGCCAAGTATTTAGAGAAAAGGTAACAGATGTAAGAAATATTGTAGTATGATCTATTAAATGTAGAATTAGACCTGGGATAAGGAAGAACTAAGTTCAATCTTTAGGAAGCCACTTAACTTCTTTCGTTCTCAATTTCTTCATCTCTAAAACACCTCAGAGACTTTTTTCCCCTTTCCATTAATACATTTCATCATTGTAATTCACTACACTAACTGAATTCAGAAGGTGTTTTGTTTTTCTCTTTTTAATTTGTTTTTGAGAGGAAATTGGGGCTATTTGACTTGCCTAGGGTCACACAGCTAGTAAATGTTGTGTCTAAAGCTGGATTTGAACTCAGGTTCTCCTGACTTTAGGGCCAGGGTTCTATCCACCATGCCATCTAGCTGCCCCTGTTTTTTTTTTTTCCTAAGTAGTACTAGATTGTATCCTGTTGTCTCATTCTAATTATAACCCTTGCCCTGAACAATGATATTTCATGATGAGCAAGATGACGTCAGAAAAGCCTGGAGAGACTTACATGAAGTGAAGATGAGTGAAATGAGTAGATCCAAAAGAACACTGCCAGATTATGTGATGATAAACTATGATAGATTTAGCTCTTCTCAACAACACAGGGATTTAAAGTAATTTCAATAGACTTGGGATAGAAAATGCCATTCTCATCCAGAAAGATAATTATGGAGACTGAATTATGTAATCATACTATTTTTTACCTTGTATTTGTTTGATTTTCTTTCTTGTGGTTTTCCCCTTCTGTTCTGATTTTGCTTTCACAAAATGACTAATATGGAAATATGTTTAAATTGATTATACATGTATAACTTATATCAGATAACTTCCTGTCTTGGGGATGATGGAGGTAAGAGAAGGAGGGAGAAAAAAATTGGAATTCAAAATCTTATAAAACAGAATGTTGAAAGCTATCTTTACATGTAATTGGAAAACTAAAATACTATTAAATTTTTAAATTAAAAAATGATATTTCACCCAAACCATAGCACATTGGCTTTTAAACATAAAACCTGCTCGACCAAATCATTAGAAACTCTTTTTATTTGGGCTACTTGATATGATTAACATATGTCTGTTGAACTACAACAATTGTATACATGTGTTTTTTAAAATTCCTTTTCTAATATACATCTAATGTAATCTTTTTTCTCTAATCAAACTTCTTTATTACCACTAAAATAATTTTTCATAGAGTACAGATTGATAATGTGCTTTGGAAAAGGAGCTTGGTCCATAGAAATCATGTAAGGAGAAAAAATAATTAATTTACTTGAGGTGTTAGATTGGAATTGGATCTAGCTCTAGGTATTCATTTTACTATGCAGTGGCAAAAGAAAAATTATGTGAACTCTACTGCTATTTACTTCAGCAAAATCCTGCCTTCTAAGAGTAATTGGCATTCAACTTATATAGAGAGACACCTACATCAGTTTGACTGGTATGATTGTTACAACATCAAGAAAAGCAGAAGGATAGAGAAAAGAAAAAAAAATAATTCCAATGAAAATACTAAATTTAAATAAATGGATTTTTTTTAGCTCCGTGCCTTAAGAAATGTGAAATGAGATAGCAATGTGATCTTCTTTGGAGTTCTTCCTATGCTGTATTAGTTGGGTGTTCCACCCACTCTATAGGTTCCTCATCACTCCCCTATATGTATGATTCAATGTATTCTGGTAAGTCCCTTCACATGTATTACCATATTCAACCTGTATAATAATCCTTTAAGGAATAAAATCATATTCAGCCCCAATATGCAAATGAAGAAAATAAGAACTAGGCTAATTTATGTGACTGGACACAAGCCAAATAGATATGACTAATTGATTCACACTGTGATCCTTAATCTTGCAATCTGTTAGTGACCCAACCCCAACCCCCACAAATGTAATAATATTTTTTCTATTTCCACTATTATGTAAAGTAGCTATTTATGTTCCTAATGTTTTGTTGTTGTTGTTGTTTTTTTCCCATAGAATGTAAACTCCTTCATGTTAAGTTTCATTTTATATTGCCTTTGTATTCCCAGAAAGTAGCACAGAGCTGGGCACATAGTCAGTACTTACTTGATGTTTGTGAAATAGATGAATAAAGGTAACTATTCAAATCTTTTGCTCATTCTTCTTCATCAATACTATCATAGTCATCCTTAATAATCACAATGGTAAACAAATAATCTACTCTTTGTGCAAAGAACATTGCTGAATACTAGCCCCTGGGTAAAAACAGGGAAAGGAAGATTTAGCTCTGAATTTCCTTGATGTAAACCAACAAAACTAGAATTCAAATTACTTCCATGCATTTTGGGTATTTAATTATCCAAAAGTACAGCAACATATTATCATTCTGAAAGCTTTTTTATTTTAAAAATTCATATAACTACTGTATGTTTTCAAATTACACAGCTCTCTTCTAATCTTATTTTCATAATGAAATTTATTTAAGTCTAATATAAGCATAATGTAGAGTAATGTGTCTTCTGTGCCACAAAATGAATGTGGAGTCTAAATTCATTATTTCTTCGTCAGCAGATCTCCTTTTAATCTCTATACAGTAGACATTAGAGTAATTTCTTTCCTGACTTCACTGATGAGGATCCAAAACTAATTTTCAATAAAATGAGAAGTCTTTAAAAATATAGTTTTATCATAGTTTGCAGCCTCCTTCACTGCCCAAGTATATTTCCTTTTAATCCCAGTCATATATTTTATGTGGAACACTTTGTCTCCCATTATCAATATCCAGAGGAAAAGCAAGATCATAAATATGAGCTTTCTGAGTATCTCCATAAGACAATGTTATGGAATGATATATCATTCCTTATTTTGTCCCTATTATTTGGGACATGCCCCATTTTTTGCTCTGTTGTTATTGCTATATTTAAATTGTTTTTCATGTTATTATCATTTTTCATGACCACAGTCAACTGATACTCACCAAGTCAGCATCATGAACAATACTCATTTTTGCCCATCCTGTTTGACTTTCATGTCTAATTTTCCCAATTTGTCATTTTAGTTTTTCCCAAACTTTTTTTCCCTCCTGCCATCTTCAGGAGATTTAGTATATGCTAATGAAAAACATTAACACTTAATTTTCTGTTTCTCATTTTTTTATCTAAGACTGATACATTTTCCCTCAATCAAAAATATTTTAAAGAAATTCTTACAAATTTTTCCCTTGTTAAACAAAATCTACAATGAGATGTGGTCCTATTTATTACATGACTCACAATCATCCTATCATAATTTACCTTTCATGGGAAGAAGATGAATACTTTTCAAACTTAAACCTGAATGAACTCAGTAAAACTTAAGCTATTGATTAGGAATTAAAAACAGAAGTGCTAGTTTAGAGAGACCAATGACTTTCCAATGTTTTGAAAATTGGGGTTTTCAGAAGCATATATATATATATATATAATATATATAATTCTAATTAACATGGATATATGCAATATAAGTATAATTACATCATTCTATTATAACAATAAATTAATGCACAGAATATTTGTATCATATTTTATAAAAATTAATTTATCTATTAATTATGGATAATATTAATTTTCAGTCATCTCTTAATACCTAAAAATAATATTTAGTAGATATGAATGTGTCTATGCCCTCCATTAATAATGATCATCATCCATTACTATATTTCCATTTTCTTCATCTCTTGTCTGTGTCTTTATGTGATTTCACATCAGACTGATTGTGTGCTGAAGTTCCTCTTTTTGAAATTTTGGTGTTCAGTATGGCTCAAGAGAGAATTGTTCAATGCTTAACCTTTTCTCTTATAACAAGATTGACATCCCCTTTTTTTGGACACACATCTCTTTGCATATTGATTTTATGTTTTTATTAATATAATTATATTTATTTGACACAAAGGGTTTTTTGTAATTATTAAAGCTTTTTATTTTCAAAACATATGCATGGATAATTTTTCAACACTGACCCTGCAAAACATTGTGTTCTAAATGTTTACACGCTCTTCCCCCTACTCCCTCCCCTAGATGGCAAGTAATCCAATATATGTTAAAAATGTTGAAAATACATTTTAAATCCAATATATGTATACATATCTATACAATTATCATGCTGCACAAGAAAAATCAGATCAAAAAGGAAAAAACTGAAAAAGAAAAAAGGCAAGCAAACAGCAACAAGAGAGTGAAAATGCTATGTTGTGATCTACACTCAGTTCCCTCAGTCCTTTTTCTTGGTCTATATGGCTCTCTTCATCACAAGATCATTGGAAGTGGCCTGAATCATCTCATTGTTAAAAAGAGCCATGTCCATCAGAATTGGTCTTCTCTTCGTATAATCTTGTTGTTGCCATGTATAATGATCTCCTGGTTTGCTCATTCCAGTTAGCATATATTCATGTAAGTCTCTCCATACCTCTCTGAAACCATCCTACTGATAGTTTGTTATAGAACAAGAATACTCTATAACATTCATATACCATAATTTCTTCAGTTATTCTACAACTGATGGGCATCCACTCAGTTTCCAGCTTCTTGCCACTACAAAAAGGCTGACATGGGCATTTTTTGCAGACACATTGTTTTGCAAACACTTTCACATCTATTTTTTCTTCATGAAAATACAGTAAAAATCATACAGCAAGATATTATTTTTATAATGGAGAAATTAGTAGCTGAGAGCTCAAATGAATTTCCTTATATTACACAGGCATCAAGGGTAGAAACTAGCATTCAGATATTGTTTTTTGCAATTGCATGTAAGAACAATTTTTAACATTCATTTAAAATTTGAATTCCAGATTTTCTCTCTCTCCTTCCTTTGCCTTATTGAAAAATTTACAATTTGACATAGATTATATATGCCACTCAAAATATATTTCCAAATTAGTCATATTATAAAAGAATACACAGGCAAAAAGAGAATGAAAAAAAAATAGGACAGTTTGATTTGCAGGTTATATCAGATCTTTCTCCAAAGAAAGATCCAGATGTAGATTGCCCTTTTTCATTATATGTCCTTCAGAATTGTTTTGGATTTTTGTATTGCTGAGACATGTCATTCAAAGTTGGTGATCATATAATATTGATGATATTCTATACAATGTTCTCCTGGTGTTATTCACTTAACTTTGTATCAATTCATATTAATAATTTTTGAGAACATTCTGTTCATCATTTCTCAAAGCAAAATAGTATTCTGTCACAGTCATATGCCCTAATTTATTTATTCATTTCTCTATTGATGGGCATCCTCTAAATTTACAGTTCTTTGTCACCATGGCAAGAATTGTTAGACATATTTGCAATAGAAATAAGTCATTTTACTTTTTTATCTCTTTGGAATATAGACTATTAGTGGTATGCATAGATCAAAGGGTAAGCTGAATTTAATTGATTTGGGGGCATAGTTCAAATTGGCTCTCCCAGAATAGTTGAATCAGTTCACAATTTCACCAATAGTACATTAGTTTCTTAATATCGCCATATCCCCTCCAACATTTGTCATTTTCTTTGTCTTTCACATTATTCAATTTCATAGATGTGAGGGCATACCTCAGGGAGGGAAGCTATAAACTCGTGACCTGTAATTTCATTTTATTAAAGCTTTTTATTTACAGAACATAAGAATAATTTTTCAACATTGGCCTTTGCACACTTTCTGTTCCAAATTTTTCCCTCCTTCCCCTCATCCCCTCCCCTAGATGGCAGGTAGTCTAATGCATGTTAAATATGTGAAAATATATGATAAATCCAAATATGCATAAATATCTATGTAGTTACCTTGCAGCACAAGAAAAAATGAATCTAGAAAAATGCCTAAGAAGGAAAAAAATGCAAGTAAATATCAATAGAAAGCATTGAAATGCTATGTTGTGGTCGACACTCAGTTCCCACAATCCTCTCTCTGGGTATAGATGTCTTTCTTCATCACTGAACAATAGTTTTGAATGTTTTGAATCATCTCATTGTTGAAGAGAACCGTGTCCATCAGAATTATCACATAGTCTTATTGTTGCCATGTAACATGATCTCCTGGTTCTGCTCATTTCCCTTAGCATCAGTTCATGTATGTCTTTCCATGCCTCTCTGAAATAAATCATCTTGTTGGTCATTTCTTAAAGAACAATAATATTCCATGACATTTATATATCATAACTTATTTCCCATAACCTCTCCAACATTCATCATTATCTTTTCCTCTCATGTTAGTCAATTTGACAGGTGTGTAGTGGTATTTCAGAGTTATTTAATTTGCATTTTTCTGATGAATAGTGATTTGGAACACCTTTTCATATGACTAGAAATGACTTCAATTTCTTCATTTGAAAATTGTTTGTTCATATCCTTTGACCATTTATCAATTGGAGAATGGGCTTGAATTCCTATACAATGGAGTAAATTCTCTATATATTTTAGAAATGAGGCCTTTATCAGAACTTATAAATGTAAAATGTTTTTGCAGTTTATTGCTTCCCTTCTAATCTTGTCTGCATTAGTTTTGTTTGTACAACAATTCTGTAACTTAATAGTCAAAATCATCTATTTTGTGATCAATGATGATCTCTAGTTCTTCTTTGGTCACAGATTTCTTCCTTCTTCACAGATCTGAGAGGTAAACTATCCTATGTTCTAATTTGCTTATAATATCATTCTTTATGTCTAGATCATGAACCCATTTCGAAATTATCTTGGTAAAAGGTGTTAGGTGTGGGTCAATGCCTAGTTTCTGCTATTTTCCAATTTACCCAGAATTTTATCAAATAGTGAGCTCTTATTTCAAAAGCTGGGGTCTTTGGGTTTGTAGAACACTAGATTACTATAGTCATTGACCATTTTGTCCTGTGAACCTAGCCTGTTGCACTGATCAACTACTCTATTTCTTAGCTAGTAACAAATGGTTTTGATGATTGCTGCTTTATAATATAGTTTTAGATCTGGTACAGCTAGTTCACATTTATAGATTTTTTTTTCAGTAATTCCCTTGAAATTCTTGATCTTTTGTTCTTCCAGATGAATTTTGTTGTTATTTTTTTCTAATGACCTGTGATTTCAAATAGAGTGCTTTTTTCATAGTACTATGAAGAGAAAATGAGTAAGTACAGATGAAAATGCTTAAGATGTTTTTGGTATTGTTTGTTGCTAATGTTAATCCATATTTATGAAACCATTTGCTTCCTTCCTCCTTGAGATGGAGACTTGAACAGAGCCAGTGACTGTAGCTTCAAATTCTGAATCCTGGTATCAAATCATGACACAAGTGACCTTAGGTAAGTCTTACCACATCTTGCACCTAAGATGAGTACCTGTAAAATTTCTGACATGGAATGACAGTGTTATTCAGTGATCCTTTCTATGCTACTATTGTCAACTTAAATTTTTTTCATAGTATAAAATAATTTGTATATTTATATATTAATCTTAACTTCTCACAGGTTTTGATTACTCTGTGGGTGCACAAGAAATAGAAAAGGAAATAGAAATGAAATAATATGTGATATTTGTTCTGGAAGCTATTATTGCAAGATTGATTGACCTAAATAATTTGATTTCAAAAATAGATTTTGGTAGGAAAGGGAAAATTTTTCCTACTTCATGAGAAAATTACAAGATGATTATTATTAAATCATCATGCTTAAAATCAATGTAGAATTTATGAAAATGTATGTAATTTATGACTTTTTTACTTGCTTGAACCTTAGCAATTCAGACACTTTTTGATAAAAATTAACAAAGGGCATAATTTCTAAACCTAATAAATTTAATCAATGTAAGCCTCTACATTTTATGGATTGTCTCTATTCTCAGAATTGACATGGTACCAGAATAAACCTCATTTATAGAAATGATTTCAAATTACATTTATCTTTTCAGAATCTTCAATGTTGTGATTAGGTACCTGCAAATGAATATTGGAAAAGAACCAAAACTTACAGGAATCTCTACCAGAGACACAGAAGAGTCTTTTTTGATAATATAAAACATGACACTTTAAATCACATGGAAGCACAAAGTGATGATGGAGGGGAAATATCTTGGATGTTACTAATCTATTGTTGATTTATATATAGATCCTATGAATCTTGGGAATTTGGGGAATGTTGCTTATTCTGTCTGGTTCTCATATTCCTTAGGTGTCAAACAAGGCAATATTAAGATTAAGTGAACTGATGGGTGATGTATAGGTCTATCTATAAATCTGTGAAGTCAGTCAAGAGCCAAGACTATAAAAAAGGCAGAAACTCAGAAGATAAGGGATGGAAGGGATCAGATAGTCCACTAGTAAACACATCTCAATAAAGAATCCTCCCTAAAATGTTGACAAAAAAGGATTTGACTCAAAATTTATTTTATCAATAATCATGTGCCTTCTTGTGTCAGGCAAATTGACATTGTTATATAGGAAATGTGGATACAGATGAGGGTTACAACCTTCCATTTGAAAGTTTTAAGAAGTAAGAAAAAATTAAGACACTCTCAATGATCTTTACATTAGGGCTTAGATATCATCATGAAATTATTATAGTTCATATTGTCAAAGTTGATTCTAAAATTTTATCATTCTTTAAAAGTGACATGGGCTACTTTTAATAGTTTAATGGAGTCTCTTTTCCTGACTGTCTTTAAGAAGAAGCTAAATTATACACTATAGAATCATAAGAGGAGAATCCAAACAAAATTAAATGTAACATGATTTAATGAGGGAAAGAATATTAGTATCTATAAGTTTTGGGGGGTGCAGTTTAAAGCAGCAATAGAATTGGTACCATGTACAAAGGATGATGAAAACTTAGTTCCTATGAACATATTGGATTACTTTCCCAAAGATTATTATTTTGCCAAAGATTATTCCTATCATTTATTAAATTAAATGAAAAATGATATTCAGGATAATTGACATATTTTGCAAATCATTTTCTTGCTATTTGGTTATTTCAATATTTCTATTTTTGTAGTTGGTCTCAAAATTGTTAAATCCCACAATCTTTTCATAAGTAATTCTTGTTACTTATGTAGCAAGTACCTTTTCAAGTATCATATATATATATATATATATATATGAATGTGTATATACATATATATATATCATAAGCATATAATATACATAAATATAATATAAATTATAATATAAGTAAATGTTATATATAAAATAATATAAATATATCATATATTTCTAAACTATAATATATATGCATATATATGTACATAAAGGTGTGCATATTTTCATACAAAATTGAACAATGTGTTGAATATTATCCAGCTGACAAAATGTTTGTTTTTTTTAAATGAATAGAATTATTAGAACATGAATTAGTATCCATCTATCTTAATCTGATATTGTTCACATAGAAATAACTCTGAGAAATTGACTATACTTCTATTATTATTTTGTGTTTAACTCTCCAAGGACTACTGAACAGGTGGAATAAAAAGAAAAAAAATATTTTTTGTAGGTGGATAAAAGGTATTGGGATGTAAACTTTATTACAGAGCCTTGTAGGACAGCAACCCAGGAGCAACTACAATTATAGATAGCATGAATTAGAGGTTTTGTTCCTCTTTCTTTTCCCATGTGCTTTGATTTGTACCTCTCCATATGTCAAAAGCTTCATATCCCTGACTCCTTGTAATTCCTTTGACTAAAATAATGTCTTGTGTATCATTGGCATCAAATACATGCTCATTGGTGTATGTTTTATATAATGAATTTCAGGTGTAATGGTATTTATTCAAAACATTTTCCTTAAAAATGGATCACTTTCATTATGGTGGTTGTGTTTGATCTATGAGAACTTTGCTACCAAAATAATTTAATTGCTCTGACAATGTCAATTGCCTTCTTCAAATGTTACTGAGAAAATTAAGGGGATATCTTTCTTCTTTAGGATGTAAGAACTCTGAGTTTCTTAAATATATGGGCATTTGGCGGTTGTTTTCCAAATATTTTATGATTTGCCAGTATCCAACATGTACATTACAACTTGTGATGAGTAGGTGTTAATTGCTTTAAATGTATTCTCCTCATTGAGCTTTGAGATCAATATAATAACATATTGCTAAATGTAATTGACTAGAGATTTCTTATCAATTCTTTTTACTTGAATTATCTTGCCAAGAAGAAACCAATATATTTTTATGTATTGCCTTTGTCTATCAATATAAATTTACCAGAAGACTCAAGATTGAAGTCAACAAGTTGTGTCTTCATTTGACATGAATTAAAAACTGTACTTTTGAGATGAAATTATTTTTCATTTCATTATAGAAAAATACAAGGAGATTTTGTTACTGTTGCCATTATGGCTTTTTTGATGGAGTCATGTACCTGCAAGCCATCCAATAAATACCAAGAGAATAATAGATGTTTTTCAACTCCCTTTTAAACCTGGAATCCATCTTAGTTCTATTTAGAAAAGGTGATAAAAGATTTAAGACCAAGCAAAATCATAATGACCTTAAAATTGCCATATATATATATATATATATCATCAGAATTGACTCAAAGAGGAAGTAACATATACACTCAACCCTTACCCTACAAGAAAGTAAAAGTTGTGGTCAGTAGCAAAACACTATGAGGAATGGTTCTTATTTTTTACAAATTTGATTTAGTTCAGTTTTGGAGAAATGAGGCTTTTATCAGGGAAATTTGCTTTCCTTTATTTTTCCCACAGGTATTTTTATATTTTCTTCCATTTTATCTCTCCCTCCATTTATTCCATTCTCTCTTTCTTTTCACTCTGTCCCACCTTCCAGTTACATCCTCCCCCAATCTGCCTTCCCTTCTTCTAACCTTCCATTGGTCTTATTTCCATCCCCTCTTACTTTACTATAGGATAAGATATATTCTATATTCAATTGAATGTGTATGTTATTTTCTCTGAACTAATTCTGATGAGAATCAGTCTTACTCACTCTCCTTTAAAACCCCTCATTCCCTTCCTATAGTAAAAGCTTTTTCTTGCCTCTTTTGTGGAAGATAATTTGCCCCATTTTACATCTCCCAGTACATACCTTCTCACCATTTAATTTTATTTTTTAGATATTATCCCTGATACATTTATCCCAGATATATTTCAGATATAACTATGTCCTTTTTCTATATATGCTCCTTCTAACTTCTATAATAATGAGAAAGTTCTTATGAGTTATTAGTATCATGTTCCCATGTAGGAAGGTAATCAGTTTAACCTTATTTAAGTCCTCATGATTTCCATTTCCTGTTTAACTTTCTATGCTTCTCCAGAGTCTTGTCTTTAAAAGCAAAATTTTCTATGCAAGATTACCCATTATTTAACTGGAGTCACATTATATTACACAATAGAACAATAATATTCCATTATTGCCATAATTAGTGAGTCAAGAAACAAATTAGAAATAATGACTAATGATAGAGAAGATAATGATAAAAGTGAGATAATAAAACAGAATTCATGGCTCACCTAGACCAATTCCTTTTTTTCCCCTGAGGCAATTGGGGTTAAGTGAATTGCCCAAGGTCACACAGTTAGGAAATATTAAGTGTCTGAGACCACATTTGAACTCAGGTCCTCCTGACTTCAGGGCTGGTGCTACCTAGAGCAATTCTTAAAGAAAATGTAGATTTCTGAAAATACATATTAACACAGAAAGAAATAATAGACAATTGGAATGAAATAAAGAACAGCAAAAATTAAAAAAAAAATCACAAAAAAGGAATACAAAAGATAAAGGAATAATGTCAATAAAACAATAAATAAAAAGAAATCAGTCTTCAAAAACAAAGGATACATAAGTGAAATATAAACTAATATCATATTAAATCTTTTTCTTAATATGTTTGTTTTTCATTTTTCTTTTCTATTTTTTCTATTTTTATTTTAAACATCTACATATGTTTAAGTGATAAATTCTTAGTTCATTTCCTGAAAAAAAATCATTAACATAATCTAATTAAAACAGCAAGAACAACAAAAAGAACTCAGAAGTTGAACAAAAAATAATGGCAAGAAAAAAATTTAACAATCACTGTGTTTAACTGTATTCTTAATGTTAAGAAATCTAAATAAATTAATAAAGATGAAAATACACAACAAAAACATCCAAGAAATTCATAGCCTAAGTAAACTCATGGGGAACCAAAAGAAATAAAAGTGTAATAAGCCACAAATAAATTCAATGTGGTGGTAATATGAAGAATATCTCTGCCCAGACTGATTTGTAAGTGAAATCCTTCAACCATTTTTTTTATAAAGTAAAAGTAAAACCATCAAGTTTTATTAACAAAGAAAACAAAACAAACAAAAAACTTTATTATACTAACTAAAAGGGTGTTAGGGACAAAAAGAAATCACTAATGAATGTGGATGGAAAAATAAACATAAAATGATTAGAGCACTCATCAATAATTGCATAGCTAAAATAAATAAACTTAATAATATGTGACATACTACCAGAAATGAAAACAATAAAAACAACATGAGAAATAGAAATTGACAATAAAGTTTAAGTGAAGAGAAGACATTTTTGTTTGCAGTCAATGTGTTTCTTTACTTACAAGAAATATTTTAGTATGATACAGGAAATATGTAATTAAGTGCTGGGATTATTAATAAGGGGGAAAAGCAAGAAAAATATAATCTCTGCCCTCCAAAAGCTTACATTCTAATGAGAATTTTTACAATAGGTGATTTAATTAAAAACCTAGTCATTTCAAACATTTTTCAGTTGTGATCAATTTTTTGTGACATTATTTGGAGTTTTCCTGGCAACAATATTGGGATGGTTTGCCATTTTCTTCTAAATCATTTTATAGGTGAGGAAATTGAGGCAAAAAGAATTAAATGACTAGCTCAGTGTCAAACAGATAGTAAATGTCTGCAGCCAGATTTGAACTCATGAAAACATGTTTTCCTGATTCCAGGCCTGATACTCTATCCACTGTATCACTTAGCTATCCACAAGCATCATTTTTGTTGATTTTTTTTTAATTTTTGAAAATTTCTTTGTGAACTCCTTGGTAGATTTTTTGTTTGTTTTTTGTTTGTTTTTTTGTTTTTTTAGATACTTGACATAGTGATTTATCATTTCTTTCTCCAGATCATTCATTTTACAGTTGAAGAAATTGAGGTTAAATAAGTTCCTCAGGATTACATAGTAATTAAGACCACATTTGAACTCAAGAAAATGAATCTTCATCATTCCAGGCATAGCACTCTATGCATCAAGTCACTCAACTTTCTAGAAAATCTAAGAAAATTAATGAGGGTAACTGATACAATTACATTTGAAAAGGTAATAAAATGTCATCAAATTCCATGAATTATTGACATTTTTGTATATTAATAACAAGTCAGTAGGAAAAAAATTAAAGAAAAATTCTAACTAAAATTATGATAGAACATGACATATCTATGACAATGGATATGAACGCTGAATTTTCAATTGGAGGAACTTGGCTTGGAGTTTCACTTAGTGTATTGACCATATCAGGCACAGGTATATTAAAATGCTGTTGGAACACAAACTTCAAAATTATGGTAAATTTTTCATTTGATTGATTATCCAAAACATGATAAACCATGTATACTTTCAGGTCACTAGATTTGGAAGTCAAAGTCTATAATATTAGCCTGAATCTAATGAGAGATTTAATAAAGAGAAATATAAAATCTTATACTTGGTTGTATACAATCAACTTAACTTGCACATGCACACACATGTATCATTATGAGTTTGATGCATGTATACATATATGTGTGTGCACATATATAAACATGTATATATATATATTTATATGTGTATCTTTGTGTATATTTGCAAATGTGTATATCTAAATATAAGTGTATAATATGTATGCATATTGTGTATAATTATAGCTTTTGGTCTCTCAATCTCTCTCTCTGACTCAGTATCTGCCTCTCTATATATATATCTATCTATCTAATATATAATCTCATGGGATTTCCCAATCAAAATGTGCACCCTTTAGGAAATAGAGATTGTTTTTTAATTTCTTCTTCATTTTGAGCACAAAGACTTAATAAATACTGTTTAGTGAATTATTGATAGGGATGATTATAGGAGAAGAACATAAAAATTGGTTCCCTAAAGAATTTATGCATTTCAATGGAACAAAAGCTCAATATGAGTCAGCAATGGGATGTAACAGCAAAGCCAGCTGATATGTTTGTGGACTACAAAAAAAAGAGATGTAGTTTCTAGAAGCAACAGTGCTGCTCAGTGGTACATTGCATAGAGCACTGGACTTGAACGAACATTGCAATCAAATTTGATCTCTGATACTCTAGTTATATGAACCTAAGCTTTACTCTGTTTACCACACTTTCCTTATCTATGAAATGAACTAGAGAATATAATGGCAAACTACTCCAATATGCCTGCCAGAAAAGTCCCAAAGGTGTCAGATAATCAAAGGGTACTGAAATAACAAAATAACAATCCCATTATATTCCACATTGGTTACAGTAAAATCTGCATTATTACCTATTAATGTATACATATATGAAACCATTTTATAAATATTATATATATATATATAAATTTAAAAATATATAGATAGATATCTCTATATTTGATAGGACTTAATTACTATTGCCAAAATAATAAGATCAAGTTGCATTCACATTCTTAATCACTTCTGCCCTAAAGCCCTGCTCTCTGATTAGGAATTGTATAACTAGATTGTTTCCAGAAGTACCCAAGTTGAACTACAGTAATCTACTAACATAACTATTCAAGATAGATCTGGAATTCTTTTATTTCCTCCCTTACTTCCTATGTTCCATTTATGTGTGAAATTAGACTGCCATTCTCTTGAATCCCAATGGCCTTCTATCAGTCTTGGTTGGATTTATATATCCCAGTTACCACCATATGATCAGTGTTTAAGAAATATTTGAGTTATTACAAAATAATTATTTTCTGATCTCAGAGATACACATGCATAACACATATATCTATCTATTTATACATATTACATATGTGTGTATTAATATATATTCATATGTATATATAGATATATAAGTATATCCATATCTATCTATACATATGTATGCATACATATTTGTGAATGTGTATGCATTAATGTATGTGCATATATGTAAATGTATATGTATGTATTCTAGCATTAGAAGTCACTGATTTGTCATCCATGATGACAGTTCTTCCTAATAGTTCATTCAAGGGATTGCCCTTCTAAATTAATAACAATCTGAGCAACTTACATTTTTCATCCATCTCTTTGTTGTTCCAGTGAACTATTCAACTGGTCTTTTTTGCATTGCCATAAATCTCATCAGAAGGACTTAGATTATCATGGAGCTAATGAAAACAGCTTTGTTTCATCAGGAAACTGGGAGAATTGGGATTGTCTCAACACTGTTACATGGAATACACCCTCTGTCTTGAATGTCCCTCTACTTCATCTCTTCCTCTTACCTACTTTCTCTACCTTCATTCAAGACTCACATCAAATTCCACTTTTAAAGGAATCCTTTCCAATTACTACTTAGAACTGCGAACTAATTTGGAAATTACCATTTATTATATAATTTTTTTGTACATATCCAGTTCTTTGAATATTGTCTCTCTTTTTTTACAATGTAAGCCTCAACTCTAGAAACAATATTTTTGACTTTATTTGTATATTGTTGTTCAGTCTTTCAGTCATATTTATTTCTACATGGCAACTTTTTCTATGGAATTTTCTTGACAAAGATACTAAGGAGTTTTTCATTTGTTTTTTCTACAGTGTCCCCATTTATAGATGAGGACCTGAGGCAAATAAGAGATACATTATTTGCCCAGTATCACAAAACTAGTAACTTTTCTGAGACGAAATTTCAACTTAGATCTTTTTGACTCCAGTTTGAATGCTCTATTTACTAAATCACCAACTGTTCTCTTTCGTTGTGCATTTTGGCATTAGTTTTGGGATTAAAACCTAACCCATTTTAAATAAATTCTTGTTTGACAAATGGTCAAAAGATATGAACAGACAATTTTCAGACGAAGAAATCGAAACTATTTCCGGTCACATGAAAAGGTGCTCCAAGTCACTATTGATCAGAGAAATGCAAATTAAGACAACTCTGAGATACCACTACACACCTGTCAGATTGGCTAAAATGAAAGGAAATGATAATGATAGCTGTTGGAGGGGATGTGGGAAAACTGGGACACTGATACATTGTTGGTGGAACTGTGAACAGATCCAACCATTCTGGAGAGCAATTTGGAGCTATGCTCAAAGAGTTATCAAACAGTGCATACCCTTTGACCCAGCAGTGTTTCTACTGGGCCTATATCCCAAAGAGATTTTTAAGGAGGGAAAGGGACCCACATGTGCAAAAATGTTTGTGGCAGCCCTTTTTGTAGTGGCAAGAAACTGGAAATTGAAAAGATGCCCATCAATTGGAGAATGGCTGAATAAATTATGGTATATGAATGTTATGGAATACTATTGTTCTGTAAGAAATGACCAACAGGAGGATTTCAGAGAGGATTGGAGAGACTTGCATGAACTGATGCTGAGTGAAATCAGCAGAACCAGGAGAACATTATACACAGCAACAAGACTATACGATGATCAATTTTGATGGACATGGTTCTCTTCAACAATGATGTGATTCAAACCAGTTGTGCTGCGATGAAGATAGTCATATACATCCAGAGAGAGGCCTGTGGGAACTGAGAGTGAACCACAACACAGCATTTTAACGCTTTCTGTGAATATTTCCATGCATTCTGTTTTCCTTCTTAGGTTGTTTTTTTTCTTCTTCTCTTTCTAGATCTGATGTTTCTTGTGCAGTAAGATAACTGTATAGATATGTATACATGTATTGTACTTGTCATATAATTTATCCTATCTAGCATGTATTAGATTACCTGTCATCTAGGGGTGGGGG
>JAJPUD010013215.1:0-11160 GCA_023553655.1 Myrmecobius fasciatus | reverse complement strand
TATGTCATCTCAGGGGGGCAAATTGATGAAAAAGAGGAAGGTAGAAAATCTGAGATTCAAAATTTTAAAAATAAATGTAAAAAAATGGTTTATGTGTAACTGGGGAAAATAAATTGTTTTGAAAATGAAGTTGTGTTTTTTTCCCATAATTTATTCTTTAAGCCAGTCATTATTCAGGATTTCAGCATTTGATTTTGAGGGTTGTACGCCCTAATATATCTTCAATTTTTGTGAAGATAATATATGTAGCAGAGAAATACAAATGTGTTCCCTTCTGTTACAATTTAATTATCCCCAAAAGTATATCATATCATAACTTTTCTACAATTCTATTTATCTCCTTCACTTTTTTAAATTTGTATTTATTTCGTAGTAGATATATCTAATTCTGAGGGGGGGAAAAGTTGAGATTTAGTACAGTTTTACCATCTATTTTCTTTTGTAATTCCCTGAATTTTGCTTTAAGAATTCTGTTATTGGGGGACTTCCAGGGGTGGAGACAAAATGGCAGAGAGCAGACATGACTCTCTGTAACCTCTTCTGGCATTCTCTTAAACCAACAGTAAATTAAGCCTCTACACTGGTTTTGGAGTCAAAGAATCCACAAATATTTGCAGTACAACACATTTTTAGGAGAAGATACCTTGGAAGAACTTCCAAACAGGTCTGTTTCAATCAGATAGGGGAATAGTCTGCTGGGTCCAGACCAAAGCATAGGGAGACCAGGGCAGGAAGCTGGGTCCAAGAGTCAAAACATTTTAGGTTCCACACACCTAGGAATCTTCTGTGAGCTTCTTTGGCTAATCTGTCCCAGTTGCAAGCAGGTAGTTTGGCACATTGGACTTTTTGTAAAAGACAAATTGTATACCACTGGGTCCCCCAAAAAACAAGCTGCCATTACCCAGCAATGGAAATCAATCAGCAGAACTGCCCCAGGGCAAATTAAAGCAGCTGTTGCTCCTTTGCATTGAACAGACTTCAAACCTTAAAAAAAGTGAATAAAAACCAAAAATGATCTCTCACCATAGACAGCTTTTATGGAGAGAGAGAAGAACAAATGTCAAATCCTGAGGTTACTGAAGACTAATGAACTCAAGAAGACACAAAGAGAGGCTTTCTAGTGCCCATTTCACAAGGCTTTTCTTCAAAAATTGCATAAAGGATCTTAAAATAGAGTTAGAAGAATAATGGGAAAATTAAATGAGATCATTGCAGGAAGAAATAGAAAAAATGGAAAAAGAATGCAATGAAGAAAATGATTTAATTAGCCAATTGCAATAGGAGCAAAAAAAAAACATAATTGAAGAAAAGAATACACCAAAAGTTAGAATTGAACAAATAGGAGTGAATGACTCAAGACTTCAAGAATCAGTCAAACAAAAACAAAAAACAAAAAAAGAAAAAATAGAAGAAAATATAAAATATTTTCTAGGAAAAATAACTGACCTGAAAAATAGATCTAGGAGAGAGAATCTTAAGATTATTGGACTTCCTGAAAGCCATGATGAAAAAAAGAACCTAGGCATTATCTTATAGGAAATCATAAAGAAAACTGCTGTGATATTTTAGAATCAGAAAGTTCAATAGCCATTGAAATCATACATCAATCACCTCCTGAAAGAAATCCCAAAATTAAATCCCCAAGGAATATTGTAGCTAAATTTCAGAACTATTGCATCAAGGAAAAGATAAAGGCAAGCAACTAGAAAGAGACAATTTAAATACTGAAGAGCCACAATTCAGATTACCCAGGACCTAGCAGCTTCCACATTAAAGGATCAAAGGGCCTGGAATCTGATAATCTTAAAAGCAAAGGAACTGGTATTACATCCAAAAATAAGCTAAATGAGCTTATTTTTCAGGGAAGAAGATGGACATTTGATGATATAGGTGACTTTCATTTACTTCTAATGAAAAGACCAGAACTGAACAAAAAAAAACTGATTTCCAAACAGAACTCAAGAAAAGCATAAAAAGGTAAAAAGGAAAGAACTCTTGAAAAGTATATTTCTGTTATGCATATACTTAGATAATGTCGGTATAATTTGATTTTATTTTGATGAGATGAAAAAGAAACTAGAGGTAAAAAGGGGAGTATATTGAAAAAAGAGGTAAAATAAGGTAAATGACATCTCACAAAGAGGAAAAGAAAACCAATTACAATTGAGGGAAAGAAGAGAGGGGGATGAGAATTGTGTGACTCTTACTTTCATTAGATTTGGTTCTAAGAGGCAATAACAGACATAATTGGTTTCACAGAGAAACTTGTCTCACATTACAGGGAAGTAGGAAGGAAGGAGGAAAAGAAAGGGAAAGACTAATAGAAGGGAAAACAGAAGAATAAGGGGAAGGGTGTAAAAAGGGGAGAGAAGCTCTAAAGGGAAAGGACTGTTGGAGGGAAGTGGTCATCAAAAGCAAAATACTGGGGAGGATGGAAGGGGGATAGCAAAGAGAAAAGCATAACCTAGGATAAATAAGATGACAGGAAATACAGAATTAGTTATTTTAACTTTGAATGTGAATGGGATGAACTCTCCTATTAAATAGCAGACTGGATTAAAAGCTAGAATGCTCCAATAAGTTGTTTATAAGAAATACATTTAAAGCATAGTGGTAAATACAGAGTGAAGATAAAGGGCTGGAGCAGAACTTATTATGCTTCAGGTGAAGGGGGAAAAAAGCACAGGTCTCAATCTTGATCTCAGATCAAATAAGTATACCATCATATCATCTTCAAAGAGTGATAATTTGATTTCCTCATTACCTATTCTAATTCCTTTAATCACTTTTTCTTCTCATTGTCAAAGCTAACATTTCTAATACAATATTAAATGGTAATGGTGACAGTGGGCAGCCTTGTTTCACTCCTGATATTATTGGGAATTTGTTCTAGTTTATCACCATTATACATGATGCTTGCTGATGGTTTTAAATACATACTACTGACTATTTTAAGGAAAAGTTACTTATTTCTATACTTTCTAGTGTTTGAAATAGGAATGGGTGTTGGATTTTATCAAATGCTTTTTCTGCCTCCATTGAGATAATTATATGTTTTTGTTAATTTGGTTATTGATATGATCAATTGTGCTAATAGTTTTCCTAATATTGAACCATCGCTGCATTCCTGGTATAAATCCTACTTTGTCATTGTACATATTAAGTTAAAAAGTTTTTGTACAAACAAAACTAATGCAGGCAAGATTAAAAGGACAACAAAAAACTGGGAATATATTTTTACATTCAAAGATTCTGATAAAGGCCTCATTTCCAAAATATATAAAAATTAACTCAAATTTATAATAGTTCAAGCCATTTTCCAATCGATAAATAGTCAAAGGATATGAACAGACAATTTTTAGATGAAGAAATTGAAAAAAATTCTAGTCATATGCAAATGTCCAAATCACTAATGATCAGAGAAATGCAAATTAAGACAACTCTGAGATCCCACCACACACAAATTAGCTAAGATAGCAGAAAAAAATAATTATGAATGTTGGAGAGGATATGGGAAAACTGGGACACTGATACATTGTTAGTGGAACTGTGAATGGATCCAACCATTCTGGAGAGCAGCATGGAACTATGATCAAAAAAGTATCAAACTGTGCATACCCTTTGACCCAGCATTGTTTCCATTATATCCCAAAGAGATTTTAGAGGAGGGAAAGGGTCCCACATGTGCAAGAATGTTTGTGGCAGCCCTTTTTGTAGTGGCTAGAAACTGGAAACTGAATGGATGCCCATCAATTGGAAAATGGCTGAATTATAATGGTATATGAATGTTATGGAATATTATTGTTCTCCAAGAAACGACCAACACGATGATTTCAGAGAGGCCTGGAGAGACCTATATGAACTGATGCTAAATGAAATGAGCAGAACCAGGGCATCATTATACATAGCAACAAGCTTTTATGATGATCAATTCTGATGGGCATGGTCCTCTTCAACAATGAGATGTTTCAAACCAGTTCCAATTGTTAATTGATGAAGAAAGCCATATATACCCAGGGAGAGGCCTGTGGTAAGTGACCATTTTAATGCTTTCTATTCATGTTTGCTTGCATTTTGTTTTCCTTCTTAGGTTGTTTTTTTTTTCTCTTTTTAGATCTGATTTTTTTGTGCTACAAGATAACTGTATACATATGCATTCATATATTCGATTTATAATACATTTTAACATATTTAGTATATATTAGACTTCTTGCCATCTAGGGGAGGGAGTGGGGGGAAGGAGGGGGAAATTTTGAACAGAAAGTTTTGCAAGTTCAATATTGAAAAATTACCCATGCATATATATTTGTAAATAAAAACTTTTAATAAAAAAGAATTCTGATATTATTTTCTCTCTCTCTATGTTTCTCTCTCTCTCTCTTTGTGTGTGTGTGTGTGTGTCTGTCTCTGTCTCACCCTCTCTCTGTCTCTCTGGGTGTCTATCTCTATCTCTTTGTGTGTGTGTGTGTGTGGGTGGGTGGGTGTGTTTGTGTAGGTTTAGTAGTGATATTACTGTATTATCTACCATTCTTTTCTTATCAAGAAAGTTGACTTGTTTATACATAACTTATTCTGTTTTTGCTTTTGCTTTCTCCAACATCATGACTGCTTCCACTGCCTTTTTTACTTCAACTGAAGATTCTGCTTACACCCCTTTGTTTGACTCTATATGTGTCTCTGGATCAAGTATATTTCTTATAAACAACATATTTTCTGATTATGAATTCTGATTTCCAATATTTTGAGCTTTCTGTTTTTGTTTTATAGTCATATATCTTTTCTATTCACACTTATGGTTACTAACTACACATTTTCCCTCATTTTATTTTCTTCAGATTATCCTTTTTCTTATTCTTTTTTATCCCATTCCTACTTTAACATCTATTTTGTTTCTGACCACTGTGCTCTTTTACCAGACCTCCCATTTTTTACACTTAAAAATCTGCTTTGTCTCCTATTTCTCTATTGAGTAAAATCAATTTCTATGAATATTGACTGTGTGTGCATTTTTGTAGTACATATATAAACAAAACATATGTATTTATATACTAATGTCCATGTGTATTTATTCAAACTAATTGAATTGTGAGTAGAGTTCAAGAATTGCTACTCCCCCATATTTCCCCTAGATAATAATAAAAAAAAAAAAGATTGACTTCTTTTCTGTGAGTCCCAGAATTTGGCTGTAATATTTTTGGAAGTTTTCATTTTGAGATTTCTTTTAGTAGGTGATCAATGGATTCTTTCAACTTCTATTTTATTCTCTGGTTCCTTGATAATTTCTTGAATAATGATCTCCTGGCTTTTTTTGATCATGAATTTCAAGTAGACCAATAATTTTTAAATTTTCTCTCCTACATTTATTTTCCAGGTCAATTGTCTTTCCAATGGGATATTTCACATTTTTCCCTGTTTTCATTTTTTTGTTTTATATTATTGTGTCTTGGTTTCTCATAAATTCATTGCTTTCCATTTGCTCAATTCTGATTTTTAAGAAATTACTTTCCTCAGTGAGATTTTATACTTTCTTTCCCAATTGGCCAATTTTGCTTTTTAAACCACTCACAATTATTTTCCTATTTTTCCTCTATCTCTCTTACTTAATTTTCAAAATCCTCTTTTAGTTCCTGTATGCATAATCCAATTTTTTTTAATTTCTTGGAGGCTTTGGATGTAGGAGTTTTAATTTTGTTACCATCTTGTGAGTGTGTGTTTTGATCTTCCTTGTTACCATAGTAACTTTCAATGGTCAGAGATTTTTTTTTTGTTGTCTGCTCATTTTTCTAGCCTAATACTTTGCTTTTATCTCTTTTTTAAAGTAAAATGCATTGTCCGAAGCTTCAGGGCTTTGTGCAGCTGCTTTCAGCAATCCTTCTTGGGACTTGGCCATAATAACTCTTTTTTGCCTTGGAGCTGTTAGGAATGTCCCTGCTTCACTGTACATATAATAGCTAGTGTGATAAAGTAATAGAGTCCTGCTTTGCTGATGCTGGGGCTGGGGTTGGGACCAGGGCTGTACTGCTGTGGCTTGCACTAGAATTGTATGCTGGATTCCCACCATGGTGTCACAGACCCTCTTTCCTGACTTTTCAAGTGCTCCCTGGTTTCCTTCTGGATCAAGAGGTTCACAAAATTCCACCACTATTATTGATTCATAGATCCACTCTCATTAATGCTCAGGTCTGGACTGGGTGGGAGGAAAGGGCTGTGCTGGTACCACTTGCACCTGGACTTCATGTTTGGCTCTCACCCTAGTGTCACAGACCTTTTCTGCTGAATTTCTAAGTTGCCTTACACTGGAAAATCTTCTACTTAGTCTTTTTGAATATTCTGATGTAATAAAAAAAATTAGAGCCATTATTTAAAGGAATTTTGTTGGTTTGTTGCTTTGGGGGAGAGGTTGGGCAAGTTGCTGCCTTACTCTACCATCTTGGCTCTGCTTCCCAATTGTAGTTTTTAAAGAATTATTTTCATCAAGAAATGGCTGTACCTTTTTATTTCTAATTTGTCTAAATTTGTTTTATGGTTTTATTTACTGCAATATTTTTTGTTCCTCTTTCACCAAGATGTTGACTTTTCATAAATTTCTTCACTAATTTTTTTTCTCCACCACTGTTTTTGATTGATTGACACAATAGTGTTGATAGTAGTAACTGCTGACTATGTTAGAGGAGAAATGGAGTTTAAGAGAAAGTAATTGAGTAGTAGCAATTGACCATTCAACATGGATTTTGAGAATGAAAAGTTTAGGACAGTTGAAATTTTGAACTCAAGTGATTTACAATATGCCATCCAAAACCATAGTACCACTTCCTCTTTGGTCTTCAGTTTTCTTATCTGTTAAACAAGGGAGTCCAAAGTAAGTGGCCTCTGAGTGCCCTTCCATCTATATATTTCTTTAATCCTGCTCTTCCTTTATCATTGTAGATGTGTAAATTCCCAATTGGATGCAGATTTAGGTCACTGCCTTTTCGAATTAAGTTGATGACTGAGAATCAGCAACTTGGTCAAATGATGTTTGTGCTCCTAAAGACATTACCCAATTGTCACTTTAGAAAACCTCTTTTCCATTAATTGTGAGAAGCTGAAAACAGCGCTTGAATGTTTAAAAACATATTTTAAAGCATGCTAAGAGGTATAATCTATTTATCATGAAGGATAAGTAAACTATGTCTTCTAGCTCTGGGTCCAAACCAAGTTTTGGCTCTAAGGTGCAGTGGATTGCTTCTCCTTCCACTAGATCTTAGTGCCATTATTTGCATTCCTCTTTTGATATATATTATTTAGCTAACCACATATGCAGAATCAGGTAAGTCACATAAAACTCCTAGGCTTTAATTTTCCCATCTCTAATATATTGGTATTGGACTAAATAATAACTAAGATACCTTCTAACTTTAAATCTTTCTTGATTGTTATAATTATTTTGATATATGTTGCCTCCATTTTTATTGTTATCTATTTGAATGTATATTATTCAATTTTTATCCCCAATAATATGCTTAATATCATATACACTTTATGTGAGCACTCAATTTTTCTGTTGATTCAAACCAGTTCCAATTGTTCAATGAAGAAAGCCATATACACCCAGACAGAGGGATGTGAAATGTGGACCACAACATATCATTTTCATGCTCTCTATTGATGTTTGCTTGCATTGTATTTCCTTTATCTGATTATTCTTTCTTGTAGATATGATTTCTCCTGCACAAAAATGATGTGTGGAAATAAGTATACATATATTCGATTTGTCAAGTATTTTAACATAAATTAACATGTAGTGGATATCCTGCCATCTAGAGGAGGGGTGGGGAGTAGGAGAGGAAAATTTGTAATAGAAAGCTTTGTAAGGGTTAATGTTGAGGAATTACCTATACATATGTTTTGCAAATAAAAAGTATTAATAAAAAAACAAAAAAAATCAATTTTTCTGTTGAATGAAGAGAAGCTACATGATTATAATAACAAGCATTTATGAAGTGCTTTAGAGTAAACACAATATTTTGTATTTATTACCACATTTCATTGGAAAAAAAAACAAATTCTGTGAAGTCGATGTTATTTGCCCCATTGCACAGATGAAGAAACTGAAGTTAAAGTGGTTACATGACCTGCCTAGAGTAATATATCCAGAGAGTAACTGAGATGGAATTTAAAATCAGGTCATATATGCACCATGTTAGTGGGAGGGGGAATTGAAGAGGTATGTATTTGTAGGAAAAGTGTGGGTTCCTCAACTAGTGCTAAAAATATACCTTACCATATATCATCACCTGCTGGGGTGCTGGCAAACAGAACTAAATCAACACATCTATTAATTTGTCAATATTATTATGTTTCTGTATCATATATCATTCCCATTGTGAGGTAAGACAGAACAAAAGAGAATCCTCAATTTGAAATCAGAATACTTTGGTTCAAATTTTATCTTCATTTCTTATTGTAGTTGTATATTTAGACTGATTATTAATCTTTCTGAACCTACGAATACTGAACCAGGGCAGGGGATCCTTAACATTTGCTAGATGGATTTGACATTCTAATGAGGACTATGAATCTCTTCATAGGATATTTGTTCACAAATGCATAAAAATACATACATTACAAAGGAATACAATTCTCTCTGTGTGGATCTCTGTGTGTGTGAGAGAGAGAGTTATTTATTCATTCAGGTCTTCACAACCTTATTGACTATAGCATGCTATGCCCATCTATCCTTTATTATCTCCCAAAGTTTCTTAATGCTAGTCTTTGCTGTCTCGATGACACCATCTATCCCTCTTATCTATCATCTGCCTTCTTTTTCTTCCAAAATCACCAGCATGAGAAATTTTCTTATTTTAAATTGATTAATTTATTTTTGATACACATTGCTTTGTGAATCATGTTGGGAGAGAAAAATCAGATAAAAAGAGAAAAATCATTGGAGAGAAAAAACAGAAAATATAAGTTGATTTACATTAATTCTCCATAGTTCTTTCTCTGGTGCAATTTTCTGTTCTAAGATTATTTGGATTGCCTTGGAACACTTAACCATTAAGAACTAATTATTTCATAATTGATCATCATACATTCTTCCTATTACTTTGCACAATGTAATCCTGTTTCTGCTTGTTTCATTCAGCTTCAGTTCGTGTAAATCTCTCAGACCTTTCTAAAATTAGCTTGTTCATCATTTTTATAGAACAATAATGCTCCATTACATTCATATACCACAACTTGTTCAGCCATTCCCCAATTGATGGGCATCTACTCATTTGCCCATTTTTTGCTACCACAAAAATGCTGCTACAAACATTTCTTTTTGTATGTGGGTCCTTTTCTTTATAATTTCCTTGGGATACAGGCCCAGTAGAAACACTGTTACATAAAAGGGCCTTCACAGTTTTATAAACCTGTGAGCATAGTTTCATGTTGCTCTCCAGAATGATTGGATCATTTCACAACTCTACCAATGATGAATTAGTGTTCCAGTTTCCCACTTCTCCTCCAACATTTATCATTATCTTTTCCTGTCATTTTAGTCAATCTGAGAAGTGTGCAATGACACCTCAGAGTTGTTTTAATTTTCAGTTCCCTAATCAACAGTGATTTAGAGCATTTTTTAAAATATGGATATAGATAATGTCATAGTTTTTCCAATGATTCCTGTTTTCTCATTATATCTAAGCTTCAAGCTTTATAATTTCCTTTTTAATGAGAAGTCAGAATTAATTTCTTTAAGAAGTGTGGTGGGGGTGGGAAAGAGAGGAGAAAGAGAGAAAGAGAGATACATCTATTATCCATTCATCTGTGTGTGTGTGTGTGTGTGTGTGTGTGTATGTCTCTGTCTCTCTCTGTCCCTGTCTCTGTCTCTGTCTCTGTCTCTGTCTCTGTCTCTCTCTCTCTCTCTCTCTCTTTCTCTCTTTCTCTCTCTCTCCATATCTATCCTATCATCTATTTACCTTTCTATCTATCTACATGTCTGTAAAATTTATGGATTACATATTAAGAACTTCTAAACTAAATGATCTCTATCCAGTTCTTTCCCTATGGGAAACATACTTTTCTTTTGCATAACAGTATAAACTTGAGTAGAAAATTCATGTAGACTTCTTCAGTGCCTAGAAGAGTGCTAGGTGCAGATCAATGACCCTATAAACAACAGCACTTAATTGTATCACATTCTGCTTCAGTGTTCTCATGTGAAGCCATTACTATAGTTGCCTGATGCCATAACATGTATCTATGATGAGAAGAAAAATATAATCCCATAATGTATAAATATTTAATTGTTAGAAATTATCTGATTAAAGTGCATTATAGAGGGAAACAATCCTTCAAAATGTGTCTTATTTGCATTAATTTTAAATTCTAGTTTACACCAAATGGAAAGTGAAACATAAAAATAAAATTGAAAAGATGTTTGTCCTTTATATTAATCCTCAAATATGCCTCTCTTATTAAGACACTAGAAATCCT
The DNA here is from genome assembly GCA_023553655.1 of Myrmecobius fasciatus. Classification (NCBI taxonomy): domain Eukaryota; kingdom Metazoa; phylum Chordata; class Mammalia; order Dasyuromorphia; family Myrmecobiidae; genus Myrmecobius; species Myrmecobius fasciatus. Next base: position 696 of record JAJPUD010013215.1, on the reverse strand, counting down.
ACTCTTTAGCTATTTCTAACAGAAGGAGATTTAGTGCTTCCTTCTTTTATATTTTGTGCAGATAGCCTTCGTAAATTGCTTTGTTGCAAAAACACTTGATGTACTTTATAAAACTGTTTCTGTTTTGTAAAATATTTTCTCTTTCCCTTAATGCATATTTTTATTATTTTGTTTTTCTACTTAATAATATTTTATTTTTTCAATTGCATGTAAAGATGATTTTTAACATTCACTTTTATAAAATTTTATTTCCAAATTTTTCTGTCTCCCTTGTTCCCCTCCTTCCTCCTCAAAATAGAAAGCAATCTGATATAGCTTATACATTTACAATCCTATTAAACATATTTCCATGATAGTTCTACTGTGAAAGAAAAAGCAGAGCAATAATGAAAAACCATAAGAAGAAAAAAATAAAAAATAGTATGTTTTAATTAGCATTCAGACTTCCTAGTCCCCCCCCCTTCTCTGGAAGTGTTCAGCATATTCCATCAAAATCCCTTGGAATTGTCTTGGATTATTTCATTGTTGAGTAAAGCTTAGTCTGCCATAGTTGATCATCACACAATACAGTTGTTATTGTGTACAGTGTTTTCCTGGTTCATTAAACATCAGTTTATGTAACTCTTCCCCAAGTTTTTCTGAAATCTACCTGAACATCATTTTTATAGCACAATGATATTCCATTCCATTTATATA
>JAJPUD010013214.1:33682-45333 GCA_023553655.1 Myrmecobius fasciatus | reverse complement strand
CTCTTTAAGGGATTTTTTTCTAAATTTCCCAATTATTACTACCCCAACTCCCTTCACTGTGTACTTATTTAGCATATATCTTTTATTTTCTTATTTTGGGGCCTTTTTTCTGTCAGCAAACTGTAAATTTCTTGAAGGCAGTAACTATTTTTACCTTTATTTCCTCAGCCATAAAATAGTATTTTTAGCACATAGTAGGCACTTAATAAATGTTTGTGATTAACTAATTGGACACCCACATATCATAGACCTAGACTACTATATACTAAGAATCAGTGGGGAATTACAAGTAAAGTAATAAACTTGATCTAGAACCTTGGCAAAAATGTTTACTAATAAATGAGGTTTGTTTTTCTTTCTGCATTTTCATGTAAGTGACTAAGCACAGGATTTGACAAATATAGCCAACAACTCCTTTTTATGACCTGCTTTAAGTCCCAGTCAGTCCCATTCTCTGACAAAGAGTCTTATCCATCAGTGTCATGATATATACATTTTTCCAAACTCAAAGTAGGAAACTGCTGAATATCTCTGCCTGGAATCACTTTCTGCTCATTAAATGAACAAGACTGATCATCACACCCTGCTGCTACTCGCAACAAAGTACTTAGATATAATCCTAAATTCGAAGGCATTTTCTTTTCTTTGCTTTTGTATTTTAAAATTTTCTTAAATTTATAGATGATTTTAAAATATTTTCTCTTTTTTCCCATATTCATCCCCACCCCCAGTTAATTTGTTCTTATTTTTTAAAAATGCAGTTAGAAGGCAGTTAATTAGCAAAGTGTTCCCGGAGTCCAGGAGGACCCAAGTTCAGATACTGCCTCAGACAATTATTAGTTGAGTGATGCTGTGTGAATCATTTAATCTTTCTTAACTTCAGTTTCTTCATCTGTAAAACGGGCTTATAACATCTACTTCACAAGGTTGCTGTGAGGAAATACTAAATATGAAGGACTTTTTAAGTCTTACAGCATTATATAAGTGCAACCTATTATATTAACAGTTAGGAATGACTGACAGTAGAGGTCTCATTTGGCACCTATAGTCTATCTTCTCTTTTGCTAAGAATGGGATTTATGGTTCATCAGTGATCAAGAAGAGGCTTTAAAGTTTATCTTTCTACAATTATTTTTTTGCTTGTTAACATTATTTTATTTTTCTAAATACAAGCAAAGCTAGTTGTCAACATTCATCTTTGCAAAACATTGTTCCAAATTTTTCTCCTTCTATCCTCTCTCTCCCCTATTCAAGATAGCAAGCAATCTCACATAGGTTAAACATGTGCAATTCTTCTCAACATATTTCATATTAGTCTTACTGCACCAAAAAACCCAAAAACACAATCATGGCAAAAGGTAAAAAAAAAAAAACCACAAGAAAAAAATAAGCAAACTTCATCACCAAAAAGGTGAAAATACTATCCTTTCATCCACATCCAATCTCCATAGCTCTCTCTCTAGATGTTGATAGCTCTTTCCATCTCAGATTTATTGGAATTACTTTGAATCATCACATAATTGAAAAAAAGTCAAGTCCATCATAATTGATAATCACATAATCTTGTAGTTACTGTGTACAATGTTCTCCTAGTTCTACTCACTTCATTCGGCATCAGGTCATGTAAATCCTTCCAGGTTTTTCTGAAATCAGCTTGTTTGTCATTTCTTGTAGAACAATAATATTCTATTATATTCATATACCATAACTTCTTCAGTCATTCACCAACTGATGGGCTTCCACTCGATTTAACAAAGAAACCAGGAACCATGGCTAAGTTAGAAGGCATCAGACTGAGAAAAGAAAAAAAATTATTAAGCATTTACTATGTTCAAGCATGGTTCTAAGTATGAGGGATACATATATAAAAATGAGATTGTCCATGCCTTCAAGGATCTTATATTCTAGTAAGTGAAAACAATAAATATAAGGAGATTGTTGCTCAGGAAAAGAAATTTGGGTCGGGGAAGTCACAGATAGAGTGAGTTGATATAAAAGGCAACCAAAGACTATGTTAATCCAATGATTCTCTTTTCATGATTCCCGAGTAAGTCAAAAGAAAAGACTCTTGTTCTCATAGGATTTGGCCATGGTGCTAACAACCATTGGTTTAGTCAAGTATTTTGAATTATCATTTTAGTTCTTCTACTGAGTTAATGAGTGAACATGGGATCATGCTTGTCATCTATGTAAACTCACTCTTACAAAAATAATACTACTGGCAATGAAAGCAATATCCATCCATCCATCCATCTATCATGTGTTTCTCTATCCTGCACAGATATATACACATGAATGTGTGTTTGGAGATTAGAGCTCACATAATGGTAGATGAAAGACAGATAGAAAGACAGCAGCTCCTAAGCAACACAGTTGGCCTGAGATTCAAAAAACCGGGGTTAAGCATTCTACCCCTGATATACACCAATTGACTCTAGAACAGTCATTTAACCTCTCAGTAGATCACTGAAGTCAACAATTTTTTTTCACAAGTTTTCTTTTAGAAGACTGCCAGGAAAAGTACTTCATTTGGACTTGTCTGAAGTCTTAAAAGCTTAACTACTCCCACAGTGTTGTACAAATGAACCTTGGAAACTTTTTCTATCAGGAAAGCTGATTTGCTCATACACTTGTCATGAAGGAATAATATGAATATACTTCTACCACCGAAAGTTATTATTTTTTTTATTAAGAAAATATCTTTGAGGAACACATATGGAATGAGGGAGTAAACCTAGCCAGCCAGATCAATTAAAAAGACAATCAATGGGGTGACAAATGTTTCAATCAAATAGTAAATAGACCTTGTAACCTACTCCTCCCAACTTTCTAAGACTTTAAATTTCAGAATAGCTTCTAATCTGAATTGAGAAAGGCAGTTTTCTTACTGGAAGTTCCCTTCCTACACTAATGAAATCACAGTCTCAGCCAAAGCATATGGGTAGAACAAAGGATTTCTAGTAAGGAAGATTTAAAATTTAAAGATTTAAATTCTGCCATAGAAACTTATTACTTGTATAATCTTGAGCAGATAAATCGTTTAACCTCTGTTTGCCTCATTTTCTTTATTTATAAAATAGATGTAATAAAAACTTTATAAAGATGTGAGAATCAAATGAGATAACATAAAATTAATATTAGTTATTATAAAATATCACATTATATAATTATTTTCCATTTATATTATATAAAATAATATTATAATAAATAGCTATTATCATTATATTAATGGCAAATTATGCTTAGATCTATATATTTTTGTCTTTTTCTATGGCACTGAAGAGATCCCCCTATAAGAATACCACTCAGGTGCTTAACATGAATAGTTGTCCCTGCAAGCAATTCATGAGTATTTTTAAAGGAGGCATTTCTTTCTATATTGAAAGAAATACATGACGCCCCTGAAGAGTCCTCCATATTCTACTGCTCCTGTGTAGCTGAGCACTGAGCCTCCTGGGAGAGGCTCACCAGGTTGGGGAGGAGGAAGAAACTCCCTAAGCACTGAGCGAGAAGGCGTTTGGCAGACAGTGCTTAACCAACAATAAGCTTTCCTCTTTGTGGGGTTCCTAAATGCTTATAAGCCACTCAGAGCTGAGTGCTGAATATAGGGGCCTCACAGAGACAATAAGGGAGCAGAGCAGCTTTCCTTCTCAGCTGGATTCAAAATGATGCATATGGAGTTAAAAGCAAGCTGCTTTTAATTAGAACAGCCCTTTTCCTGTTTTCTGTTGTCATTTATTTTCTGTTTCCTTTACCTTCTGTGATTACCCTAAAATAATTATTTAAAATAAAATTTGATTTTGTTAAAAATGAAATGAAAAAAAGGCTGTTATTTTGAGAAAGGTGCAATACAATGAAGTCAGAGCTTGTTGTGAGTGCTACAAGCATAATAATCCTGGCTATCCAAAATCAAGCAAGTGCTGTATTAATTCTTCAAGAGGCACTATGAAGAAATTATTTTTTCCTTCCCATTTCAGCAGGTTTTAGTTCTGCCCCAGAGGTTGCTGCTATACATATCTCATTCTTGGGGATTTTCCAAGCACAGTGGTATGTTGTTCACCATCTTGATTTTGGAGGGAATCATTTAGTCAGAGAGAGTGAGGATAAAGCAAGTCCTAGGCCATAAAGCAAAAAGCTGTTGTCTCCAGAAAAATGAGAAAAATATAATCTTGGGGTAAGCTTGAGGTTGAGAGTGGGAAGGGGGATTGAGAGAAAGATTAAAAAAAAGGAAGAAAGGAAGGAGAGAGGGAAAGAAGAAAAGAAGAAAGGAAGAAAGGAAGGAAGGAAGGAGATATGGGGAGGAAAGGAGAGAAGGAAGATGGAAGGAGGAAAAAGAAAGGGAGAAAAAAGGAAGAAAAACTTTCACTAAAGTGATAAAAGATGAGGTTCTAAAATAATCACTTATCAATAGCATAATTAATAAAAAATCTGGAAGAATGAAAACTACAGATAGTATGTGTTTACATACACACACATGTTTATATAACATTTATAGAAATGTGTGTATGTAATTAATTTCATTTGAAAATGAATTTTATGAATCCTCTACTTGAGATCATGAGAATCCCCATAGAATGTCACAGATCCAGAGCTTGAAGCCCTTGGTTGGAGTGGAACCACTTTAAAGACAAGAAGATGGTGTGAACTGAGTATTATGGCCAAAAGATTCTCTTGTCAGAGGAAAGGACCAAACACTCAGGAATGATGCCAGAAGAGTTGACAGGATTATAGATTTAAAGTTGAAAGGAGCCTTAGAAGTCATCTAGTCAAACTGAATTTTGTAGATAAGGAAACAGAGGGATAGAGAGTTAATTGATTTTTCTAAGATAAGAGATAGTTCAACATACTTTGTACTATAAAGATCAATGACAAGGTATGGGTTGAGTTCAGAGCATAATGACAAATTCTACAAAAGAATTTCCATAGAGGGACAAAAAGGTTGTCTTCTCACCATCCCTAACTCTCCAATCATCTCCATGCTTCTAAAACTTGGGCTTAATCCCTGAAACCCAACTCTTAACATGTAGGTTCCCTGGCCTTCTTGACACTTCTCAGCCACCTGTCTCCTTGCCAAGTCACCCATAGCTTACTTTCTCCCACTTCCTTCCAACATCCCTTTATGTGCTATCTTTTTCTATAAGAATGTAAGCTCCTTGAGGGCGGGCACAGTTTTGCTCCTATTTCTTGAATTTATACTGTCTTGGCTTGTAGTAAACCCTTAAGAGATTGTCTTTCTGTCAATCTGTCCGGTTTACAATAGCCACAGTGAAGCAATTCAAATTTCTATCCCCTCAACTAACTTTGACTCAGGATCCAAAGTCTTCCACTGGAGCCATTGAATCCCCTTGGCTGTGTGTTTATAGTGATCCTGTTTAGATGGGAGGATTTCACCCACTTATATAAATTGTAATTAGCAAGCTCAGGACTAACCAGACATGACATCTTTTTTTTCCCTCAATTTTTTAACATTTTCATTTAAAATTTTGAATTCCAAATTCTACTTCTCCCTCTCTCTTGCCCCTCCACAATCCCTCAGAAGGTAAGCAATTAAATAAATAAATGTAAAAATTACAAACGTGCAATTGTGTAAAACATTTCCATATTAGACATTTTGTATAAGACTAGCATAAAAGGGAAAAAATGAAAGAAAGGTGAAAATAGCATGTTTCTGTCTGTATTCAATCAATATCAGTTTTTTCTCTGAAGTAGGTATTACGGTAGATATTATGCTTCATCATTAAGTACTTGGGGATTGTCTTGGATCATTGTATTGCTGAGAATAGCCAAGTCATTCATAGTTCTTCATCTGTATATGTATAACGTTCTCCAGGTTCTGTTCACTTTCACTATGCATCAGTGCACATAGGTCTTTTCAAGTTTTTTTCTGAAATCACCCTGCTTGTCATTTCTTAGAGCATAATAATATTCCATGCAATCATATACCATAGCTGGTCCCCAATTGATAAGCAATTCTTTGATTTCTAATTCTTAACCACCACCAAAGAGTTGCTATAAATATTGTTGTACAAATAGGTATCTTTCCCCCTTTTTTAGGTGTCTTTGGAATAAAGTAGGCCCGATATCTCAACGCCCCTCTATTCACCAACCTCTGTTTAGTGCTTTCTCTTTGTTCTCTTCAATTTCTCTCCTCACAAGGGAGGATCTGAGGTATTACACAGGGAAATGTCATTTTGGCTAAAAAAAAAAAATTCTCTTTCTCTTTCTCTCTCTCTCTCTTTCTCTCCAGAGCTGCAGTTTTATCTTGGATATCAATTATTGGCTTTTATATAAAAGAACTAATGCATTTTCAAAGCAAGCAGCTCGCCCTCCCCTGTTTTGACAGTTTAGCTTTAGTTGAAATATAATTAAACTTAAAAAAAAATGAAGGGCTTTGAAACTCAATCTCCTCACTGTTTATATGGTTGTTATTTTTTAAAAATTTTTTCCCTTAAGCATTCTGTTTTTACTTGCTGCTGCTGCTGCTGCTGCTGCACAATTAATTTGTCCTTCACTTTCTGCACTCAAAACAAACACTGGGTTTGAAGGATTCAGCTTTTATAGCACTGCATAGCTGAGAGTGGAAAAAATAACATCTGAAACAGGACGAGCTTTTGATGCTACCTCCTTATGACAGACACATTTGAAAAACCACCGCTGGTGAGTCACTTACATTCTGTGCATACCCTCTCTGAAGAACAGGAAGTGTGGGCATGTGTTGTATTTTAAACCCTGAGGCAAAGAGAAGTTTTCAAATAAGTTCTGAAGGCACTCTCCCACCGGCACACCACATCCCATACTAATTGTGGTCTCAGCACATCTGCAGCCCTGAAGCAATGGGCCTTAGAAATGATCTGCTTGGCTTCTGTGAGCTCTCTTTGTTTTCCTGACTTGCCTTGCCTTTACTTTCATATCAACAAGTGGAATTTCTAAAATACAGAGCTAGCAGATTTATTTAAAACACATACAACACATGCATGCACACAGCAGCAAGCACTTTTCTAAGAGATGGGAGATACAGGCAAGGCAGTGGATGTACTGAAATATCCCCCCCTCAGCTGAGTCCCCAACTGAAGCTTGTGGCCAGGAACAAAAGCCCCAAATGGGGCAGATCCTTTCACTTTTCACCTCAATCTTTAGAGGTAAGTGAGAAGTACTTTCATCTGTAAGTAGGACAAGACTTCTCATCAGCCTTGCTCCCTATTCCCCTCCCCTTTGCATCCCCCACTCCCCTACCCCAGGAGGAATTAAAATGAAACCACTGTGACTTTTTTATGAAAGAGCCATAAGGAAGGCTTTGGTGAAATGAGCCAGATGTTTTTGTGAGAGAAGAGAATAAATCCTAACCTTGTTTGGTTAAAGAAGGAGTCCCAGGAAGGAATGCCGGTTGAATTGTATTCAGTACCTCTAGAGATTAGGAGGCTAGCAGACTGAGACTTGTACTATTAACCCCAGGAACTAAACCCGGAGCCAAATGGAAAACAGCAGCTTCCTCTTTTTCTAGGGGAGCCATTCCAGAAAGGCAACCTCAAATAACCCTGAAAGGTAAAGTGTTGGAGGTAGGAGGACCCAGCCAAGCCTTAATCATCCCACTAACTTTTTGGTTTTGTTGACATTATTCTTAAAAGAATCAAGTTATGTGGGGGAAAAAATGGAAGTTTTGTATGGGTCTATATATTGCTTCCTTGTGAGAATGTAAGCTCTTTGAGGAAAGGGGTAACTTAGGTTTGTGTCTTTGTGTGTCTAACACAGTGTCTAAGTTTTTAATAAAGATTTATAATTTATTGATTGAGGCAGGAAAACATGGTAACATGATTGGAGGGGATATGAGATCTTCCCAAACTCATCTAACATTACTAGTAGTAACATAACAGTGCTAGTATATTTACTATATAATCTATATAATTAATCTATATGTAATCTATAGGACTTCCTAGACAAGAAATCTACGGAGAAAACATTCTAACATTTTTTTTAAGCCAAAGAAATAAAACAGATGGTTCCCAAGGGAGCCCATCGTTAGTTATTGGTTTTATAGGTAGATCGCCATGGGAGTCAAACACCATGATCTCAGAAGAATGATTAGTAACAAATTAAAGAACAATGGAAAGAATCTTGGTAGATCTGAGTAAGCAGTATCATTTTTTTCCTGATGATGACATGTGTATTTTGTTTAGTTACTTTAGTTGTATCTGACTCTTCATGACCCCACTTGGGGGTTTTCTTGGCAGAAACAGGAGAGTGATTTGCTATTTCATTTTCCAGATGAGGAAGCTGAGGAACACAGGGTTAAGTAATTTGCCCAACATATAACTATTAAGTATCTGAGGCTGGATTTGAACTCAGTAAGATAATTTTTCCTGCCTCCATGTCTGACACTCTTATCCACTGTGCCAGCTAGCTACATGTAGATTGACTTGACATGACTTCATTTGATCTCCATAGCAACCCTTTAAGATAAAAGTAGGATTAACAGCATTTTACAGATAAGGAAACTAAGGGTCAGCAAAGTTAAAAGATTTGTCAGTGGCCACAGAAGTAGATCAATGACAGAATAGGATTTGAATCCAGGTCTCTCTTAACTCCACTTCATTGTTCATCTATTCTTACAAGAACTTGTATTCTTCCAAGAAACTTGAAATATCCATTTATTTATCTTAATTGGGCTACTTAATTAAACATTTTGATGATGAAACAACAGCTCTATCAAAACAGCTAGAGAAAGTATTGTAAGTTCCATAATTCAAAATAGATATTAAAAAACCTATTATATCAACACCAACATCCACATCCTAGAGTCCTAGACTAAGGTTGAGCACAGAGTCCTAAGATTCAAGAACATGAATATGGGCTAGACTCTGGAAGCATGTTGTTGAGTAATACTGCTGATGGAACAGCCATAGAGTCATGGGATCATAGACTTAGAAATAGAAGGGGCCTTTTTTTTTTTTACCATATCAGGAAACTAAAAATTTAAAGGGCACGTCCGTGGTCATAATGCCCATGGTCCAGAGGCATAATCTGAACTCAGGTTTTCTTACATCAAATCTAGCACCTTTTGCTTATGGATAGTGAGGGGTAAGCTCCTTGTGGGCAAGAGCTGTTTTGCTTTGGCTTTATACCTCCCCTTGACCAGGAACATGGCCCGTACTTAAGAAGGACATATTGAGTTGAGTTGAGCTGAGCTGAGCTGAGCTGAGCTGAGTTGAGTTGAGTTGAGCTGAGTTGAGTTGTTCTGTGCATCTTCGAAGTGTATGTGAATGTCCTATCTCCTTGTGATATCTACAGAAACTACCAGGGCCAAGACTGTTCTGGGTTTTGGACCATCCCCAAGCATAGCCATATACCCACTCTACAGGTCATTTGCAAGGAAATAGCTGACAATGCTGAGCTGAGGTGGGTATGATGTGACATCTAGAGTGAATGACTATTGAGCAAGGAGTTAACTAACTTTATTGTTATTTGCACAGAGCTAAAAGAATATTGGCACCAAATGAAGGGAGGATTATAAATAGGAACATTTACTACTAGTAACATTACTCTGGTAGGTCTGGGGGTCAGTTTGGTTAAAGGAGAAAGGGAGTAAATTCAATTTTATAAGTTTTCCTGAGGGTTTATTATTTACACTATGATAGGTTTGTGGAGGTTACAATACAAAGGTAAGATAAAATCCCTAGAGTTTAAAATCTAGGTGAGAAAGTAAGATCAGCATAGATGTTAACTATAGTATAAGTAAGACATTTTGTCTTAAGTGTCATGAGGCACAAATCCCTATGAGATTTCAGAAGAGGGACGGATTACATCCAAAGTAGGAGTTTTCAATAAGTTTTTTATTGAAGAAATGAAGGAAGGAAGAGAGAGAGGGAATAGGGGAAAGAGAGATGTTGTCAGCAATAGTGAGCTACTGAAAATCTTTGATCTGTAGAGTAATGATCAGAGCAATACTTTAGAATTACATGAGTTCTTAAACTGTTGTAGGTGAGCTTTCTTTTAAGAATAATTTTTTATGATTGAATTTCTGTAGTGAGGGTGATTTCTTTTGTAATTTTTGAATTTTATTTTATATGTTTGAAAACATTCTGAGAAAGGCTCTGTTAGTTTCACCACTTTGCCAAAGGGGTCTGTGATATACATAATCAAAAGATTAATCTGATAATATTGTTTATGTCTGATGAGAGATTATATAGATTGTATACTAAGAACTGATATTCACAAGAGGCCAGATGTATGATTTTTTTATTTTTCTCTTTCTGGGGTGCAAGGGGTGGGGAGGTGAGTAAGAAGCTAATCCCAGACTTCATTATTAGAGATGGATGAACCCAGTCACAATACTCTATTTAGCCAATTTGCTCAAGACAATGGAATAAAGACCAGGAAAAGAGAAATTCTGGATTTCTGACTTAGAACACCTGGTTATGGGGACTAGCATCCCATCTGTTTCAAAACAACTGGGTTCTGTGGTCAAAATGATCTTAAGCAGAAGAAAACAATAACCAACTTGAAATTCTTTATGGCTTCAGGGAAGTAAGAGTGAGAGAACCCCAACCCTCAAGTTCCTCAAATTTCACAAGTGTCATTAGAAACCCCAGAAGTGTTGTTTGGTTGCTTAAAAACGATTTATTTTTTGCAATCCTTCAAAAGGAGTGGACATTCCAAGTAAACTTGATATTAGAAATACAGTGTGCACTCAGCGAATGAAAGGTGGCTCTAGACAAAGGCAAGGTATTGAGGAAGCAGGAGAGCCAAGTGTGGGAAGGCTTCAGGATGGTTCCCTGTCAGGGGAGCAAATAGCTTTTCATTGTGTTTTCTTGGCCAGGAAACATCTATGTTCATAATAAACTGGGTAGATTTTGTCAAAAGAATAAAACCTGTTCAGAATTATTCTGGATAGTCAAGTGCTCATGCACCTAGAGGTACTCTGAGAAAGTTTGGGAGCATAGTTAGCCCATGAATCTATAGCTGCATCTGTCTGCTTGAAGTAAACTGGTGAGCCACTCTGGGAAATCTTAGAACCTAGAGATGGAAGGCAGGGCAGAATCCACTTAATTCAACCCCCTCATTTTATAGGCAGCCAGGGGACCTGGTAGAACTGGGTCAGAAAGATCTGCATTCAAATCCTACTTCAGACACTTACAAGCAATGTGACCCAGTCACATCACTAGTAATTTAATCTCTCTTTGCTTCTGTTTCCTCATCTATAAGATGGCAGCAATGATAATATCTACTCCCAGAGTTATAACAAAGATCAGTTAGATAATATATACAGTGTTTCATGAACCTTAAAGTATTATATAAATTACTAGCTGATGTACATGCTATCGGGGCCACTACCATTGCAACCACCATCATTTCTATTACTACTATTACCACTAGTACTACTATTGCTACTCCTCATAGTACTACTACCACTATTACTACTACTGCTACTACTACCACTACTATTACTACCACTACTACTACTGCTACTCATAGTACTACTACCACTATTACTACTCCTACCCCTACTCATAATACTACTACCACTACTATTACTATTACTACTACTGCTACTCATAGTACTACTACCACTATTACTACTACTACTACTCATAGTACTACTACCACTATTACTACTACTACCACCATCACTACTACTACTGCTACTTGTAGTACTA
>JAJPUD010013214.1:3101-29545 GCA_023553655.1 Myrmecobius fasciatus | reverse complement strand
AGATAGAATGCTTTGTTTGTGGAACAACAGCCAGAAGGCCAGTATCATTAGAGCAAGTAGGACACATTGAGGAATATGGTATAAAAAAGATAGGAAAGGTAAGAAGAGGCTAGACTATGAAGGGTTTTGAATGCCAAGTGGAGGTTTCTGTATCTAATTCTGGAAGTGATGGGCAACCACTGGAGTTTATTGAGGACTGACTTGAACTTTAGGAAAATCACTTTAGTGGCTGAACATGGATGGATTAAAATGGGGAGAGACTTGAGGCAGAGAGACCAGCAGCCAATTTTTTTTTTTTTAATTTTAGGGAACAAGAGAATAAGCTCTGTTTTGAATATGTCAAGTTTAAGATGGCTACTGGACATTTTGTTCAAGAGGTCAGCAGAGAGGTTGGATCAGGATAGGTAGATTTGAGAATCATCAGCATAGAGATAGTAATTAAATTCATGGGAGGTGATCACCTGAGACTTAAAAGACATTGGCTAGGACAATCATTGGTAACTTTGGAGAGAGCAGTTTGGGTGGAATATTAAAGTCAGAAGTCAGATTGTAAAGAGCTAAGAAAAGAGTTGGAAGAGAGAAAGTGGAGGCACTTTTCAAGGAATTTAGCTACAGAGAGCAAAAGGGGATGCAAGGATCAGGTGAGGGTTTTTTCAGGATGGCAGAGACATAGGCATGCATTGTAGATAGTAGGGAATGACAGGGAAAGATTAAATTATGAGAGTGAGGGTCCTAGAGGGGAAAATCTGTTAAAGGAGAAAAGAATGAGATCTCTTGAACAGATGGGATTAGCCTTGATAAGGAGTAAAGTGATCTCATCATGTGAGATGGATAAAGGAGGAAATAATGACAGTAGGCATCTGATATGATATGGAATGAGGAAAAGGAAAGAAGAGGGAGCTCATGGTAAACATAATCAATTTTTTTCTATAAATTATACGGCAATTTCTACCCTACTACTCCAGCAATATAGTACCATATTTTTTTAAAATAATAACCTCCTTTTTAGTTTCTCTAGAAATGTTAAGAAATACCATTTCTCCAGTTTAAAAACATATCTAGATTATTTCCTATAGGAATGGAGGAAGAACAAAGGCTAGAGTCTTCCTTTGAAACAGAAAGAGCAAAACACAAATTTAAGTCTAAATGGGATGGACACTCTTTTACCTTCCTGAAGTGATTGGTATTATGACTTACCTAGGAATAGGTAGGTCTTTTGAAATTGAAGAAATATTTTTAAATTAATTTTTTTAATTTTTAATTAAAAAATAACCTTTTTAGTTTCTCTAGAAATATTAAGAAATACTATTTCTCCAGTTTAAAAACATATCTAAACGATTTCCTACATGAAAGGAGGAAGAACAAAGGCTAGAGTCTTTCTTTGAAACAGAGGAAGAAGTAAAACCCAAACTTAAGTCTAGATGGGATGAAATTTGTTTTTTTCCCAGGTCTGTACTCTTCTTCCCTTTTTAGTATCATCCCATTTGCCACAGCCCAAAATTGGGAGCTTCATTCAGCTCTGTCTTCAACAAAAGAAATCTATTTTATTTCCTTATTAGGTGAACTATATCATAACTGGAACATCCTCTTGTTACTCCTACTTTGAATTATTGAGTTAAGGATAGAAGGAGTGGGAATAAAGATGCCAGGAGACCTGATTCTGGGCTTTAGTTCTGAGTAGTTAAAGGTCTAGGACAAATGGAAAAACCATAGTCAATTAGGCAGAGCAGGGAAAATCAAAAATAGCAGGTAGCTTCTTGAGGCAAAGGAATGACCATTGGACTTGGAGAAAAGACAAATTAGATTTCAATCTTGCCTCACATATTTATAATTTATTTATCATATTTATTAATGTGATTCTGGGCAAATCCCTTTAACTCTGGTCTTCAGTTTCCTCTTCTGCAAAAAGTGGCAGTTGGATTTGATGATTGCTATGTTCATTTCTAACCCTAACTCTATGAACCCATGATTGTAGTCAAGAAGACCCAGTCTAAAAAAGAAAAAAAAAATGACAAAATGAAAACATATCTTTTGATGAGTGATTCCAAAAAATAGCTTCAAAAAAAGAAAAAAAAATAACTCAAAAACTCCAAAAAAACCCAACTTTACTTAACCTACATTAGTCTCAGTTCCCCAATGTGTAAAATGGGCATAATAATAGGACACATTTCAAAGACTTATTGTGGGGATTAAGTCAACAAGTTAATAAACATTTATTTTCTTCATGTTTAACCAATTTTTAGTCATATGCAATTCTTTGTAACCGCCTTGAGGGTTTACCTGGCAAAGATACTGGAGTGGTCTGTCATTTTCTTTTCCAATTCATTTTACAGATGAGGAAACTAAGGGAAACAGGGTGAAGTGACTTGCCCAGAGTTACACAGCTACCAAATATTTGAGCACAGATTTATTAAGCACCAACTATAATCAGATCCTGTCCTAAGCACTGGGGATTCAAATAAAGCAAAAGAGAGTCCCTGATCTCAAGGAGTTCACAATCTAATAGGGGAGACCACAGGTAAACAATTATGTATGATCAAGAATTGCATAGGACAAATTGGAGATAACTGAAGGTTGGCACTAGAATTTAGAGGAATTAGGAAATGAGGGGGACAAATGAGATAATATATGTAAAGCATTTTAAACCTTAAAGCACTATATAAATGCTGACTATTGTGCAACAGCATTATTACTATTATATTGTTACTATTGTTATTCTCTATGACCTCAAAGAATTTGCTATATCTAGAGGTCAAGAACATATTTCACCTCTCTGAGATTCAGTTTCCTCATCTCTAAAATAAAATTAATTATATGTGTACTACCTTCTTCATAGGGTTATTATGAGAGCAAAACGGGATAATGTATGCCAACATTATATAAATTATCATTATTGCAGGGAACTTGTCTATTTACAGTCATCTATTCTCATGGTCAACTTTCTGCCAATAGCCAACCTGTATCATCTGCTCTTAAGACAATATACAACATAATTCCCTTCATAATTCCCAAATCAGCCATTATGTAGCAAAGTAACAAATGCAGCTCCATTTAGCCTACCCTACTATTTACCACCTGTCCCACTAACCTGCCGTGCCCAGTAAGGGCCCCTGGCATTAGGTCAGGTAGTTCTGCATAGCCCTATCAAGTATCTTTCTTACTGTCTCAAGCTACATTTTGCCAGATTGTCCCTTCAACAAAAGACCGGGCCATCCAAAACCCAACTTCAGCAGAGGTGAAAACAGATCCTATTCAGAGTCTTTCTCCTTCACCCAATATGTCTCCTCAGAGCTGGCCACCACATCAGGCATTAAGCTGCTTTGGAGAAAAGCCGAGGTCACTTTTTAGAACTGCTCATGAAAATTTTCACCCCAGGCTAGTATTCCAGGTATTGAGTTCAGTTGTAGAAGGGCAGATGTAGAATTCTCGGAGTAATTTCACTGCTCAGATGCCACTTCTATAATACGTACTCTGTGTCCTGGCTCCCGAGTGGTAGAGCTCCCCGCTATGAATTATGCAAGATGCACCGCAGGAATAAACATAAAGTACAGCAGCCAGAGCCACATCAAGCAAATAACCAATCCACTGACAAACTTATTAAATGCCTACTGTGTGTCAGAGACTAAGTTTAGTGCTATGGATACTGATATAAAGAATCCCTATTGACAAGGAATTCCCATTCTAATCAGAAAAACAACAAAGATATATACAAGCATATACAATATACAAATAAACACATTGGAGTCTGGTCTATGAGTCATGGGAGCAGGTGAACGTGGTGAGTCTGTTTCTGGAAGTGCTTGATGATGAAGAATGAAGGTCCTGTATCTCAAGGACTATTTTCTGCATGAAGTTTTTCCTGATTCCTCCTAACAGTTAATACCCTGCTTCCTAAATTACCACATATAAATGGGTGGAGGGTGTTGGAACTTGCCTCACTATTTCAAAACACCCCAGAAGTTCTAGGACTATTTATTTCAAATCCACTAATCACGGTTACAGAAATGAACTTTTGATTGATTGATGAACCAGAAGCAGGTATGAATTCAAAAGACACTAACCAGTCAAAGTGACTCTCTCTGTGTCTGTCTCTTTTGTCTCTGACTCTCTGTTGGATTCTCTCTCTCTTTCTCTGTCGCTGTCTCTCTCTCTCTCTGTCTCTCTCTCTCTCTCTCTCTCTCTCTCTCTCTCTCTCTCTTTCTCTCTCTCTGTCCCTCTGTCTCTGTCTCTTTCATTTGGCTGTATTCGAGAGAAGAGACAAGGACTGCCATAAGACCAGAGGAGGAGAAGGAATTAACATCAGCACCCTACTTTCTCCACTTGAGGCAACATGAAACTATTCAATTATGGCTTTATTATTACTTCTGTCTCTGTTGTGTCTATTATTTTTTGTTCCAGGCGAAAAGAGTATTAGAGATAGAAGCAATGAGACTGCAACCTTGGAATTTCTTTAAAAGATCAGAAGAGTAAATCGTCAGAGGTCCAATGCTGGGAGTTCACAACAGAGTTTGTGGGGCTGCCGAGCCAAGATACATCAGGTTCGCAGATAAATAAGTTCAAAATATATGCAAAGTTAATACGAAGTAATTGTGAAGAAGGACACTAGAAACTGTGGGGAACAGAATAGGTCTCATATAGAAGGTAGCACTTGAGTTGATCTTTGTAGGAAGCTAGAGATTCTAGGAGTAACAGGGGGAGAGAGACAGAGAGATAAAGAGACAGAGAGAGAAAGACAGAGATGGAGAAACAGAGACAGAAAGTAAGAAAGACAGACAGAGAGTGAGAAAGAGATAGAGAAAGAGAAATTCAGAGATAGAGAGACAGAAACAGAGAGAGAGAGATAGAGACAGAAAGACAGAGACAGAGAGAAAACAGAGACAGAAAAAAGAGAAACAGAAAGAGACAGACAAAGACAGCTAGGGAACATTCTGGGCACAGGAGACATTCTAGGCAAAGGCATAAGCAGAAACGGAATGTCATGTATGGGGAACATTAAGGAAGATTGGAAGGAATGTAGAATATGAGATTGAGAGTAAGATGAAATCAGTCTAAAACGATGAGTGGGAGCCAGGTTGTGAAGTACTTTAATGATAAACAGAGGAGTTTGTTTTTTATCCTAGAGGCCACATGGAGCCACTAGACAAGCAGGGTCGAATTATATTCAACCTAGAGCATGGATTGCCTAAGTACTAGTTGCATCATTTTGTTTTTGGTGAATTCAGCCATAAGCAAATACCTGACCCAATCCTGCTGCAAGTATGTATCCTAGCAATATAAGAATTGTATTCATTCTTGTTTGATCCCTTCCAGTAGACTACTGGCCTGAGGGTGGTATGCCATAGTGAAAAGAATCTCCAGAAATTTGTCTCAAACTGAAGTCTCCTATGTAATAACATCTGTTTTGGAATTCTAAAACTAATTATTATTATTATTTTTTAGAAAGTAGATGCAGAAGTCAACTCTGGAAACTCAGTCAGGTGGCATCTTCATGAGGTGTGATCTGGGTTACTAAAATGATCATGGAACCTAAAGATGGAAGCAGATTTGTCACAAAATCTATCTCTCCTTAGCACTAAGGGTGCATGCAGCATCTGGTACAATAATAAGCGCTAAAACAAATGCTTGTAGGCTGGTTGATTGATTGATAAGGGGAGTAGCAGATGACAGCAGACTCCATGACTTTCATGATCTGGGACTTACCAGCTCATAGAGAGATAGAGCAAAAGTCAGAGGTCATCTGGCCCATCCCTTTCATTTTTGCAAATCAGGTCCAGAGAGGTTAGGTGACCTTGAATAAAACTTTTGCAACCTTTCACAGAGCTCTAACTATCACATGCTCAGTCTGGCCATTAGTAGTGGCAGCAGATTAAGTCTTTTTCCAGGTTTTCTCTAAAATTCCTACCACATGATAAACTCACATGATAATCCCTCAGCATTGTGGGAATATCATCACTTACGTTATTATAGCCTGGTGATTAGATTTATCATATATGAAACAAAATCTATGCCTTGTGTTCTCTTGCAAGGACCCCCAACTAGCAACTAATCATATCAACTCTGGACTTTCTCTTTTCCCTCTTATAAGATCTTGAACTTTTCTGTCAAAATTGTAGCTCCTCTCCTTGCTTCCAAGTAATCCCTGAACTAGACCACCAGATTTATAAATCTTTTGTTACCATATGGCCTGCAAAGCAATCCTTCAGGTCTTGAGTTTCAGTTCTGAAAATTTTTCTCAATGCTGCCTCCTTCTAGCCTAGGATAACTGGAATTCATTAATATATTCTAAGCAAGAGCATATTTTAAGGAAGTAATAGAGAGGAAAATGGGGGAGGGGAGAAACAGACTATGCTTGAACCATAGAATCTTACTTTCATCAATATTGACTCAAAGAGAGAATAACATTTGCACTTAGTTGGATATAGAAATCTATCTTACCCTATGGGGAAGTAGGAGAGGAAGTGGATAAGCAAGATGGGGGTGCTGATAAAAGGGAGGGTGGATTGGGAGAGGTGGTGGTCAAAAGCAAAACACTTTTGAAGAGAAACATGGTGAAAGGAAAGAGAGAAAAGGATAAACAAGGGGAAAATAAGATGGAGGAAAATACAATTGATACTGTGAAAAAAATTATACAAGTTTGTTTAATAAAAACCTCTTCCTCAAATACATGTAGTACCGAATCAACTATATAAAAATACAAGGTGTTACCCAATTTATAAACGGTCAAAGGATATAAATGTGTATGTTACTAAAAATCAAAGCTAAAGATAGCTGTAGTCATATTAAAAATGCTTCAAATCACAATTGATTAGAGAAATCCAAATTTAAAAAAATTCTGAAGTACTATCTCACATCTATAAGATTGGCTAATATAATAGAAAAGTAAAATGACAAATGTTGGAGGGAGTATGGAAAAATTGGGGACACTAAAGCACTTCTGGTAGAATCCAACCAAATTGTTCTAAAGAACAATTTGGAATTATGCCCAAAAGTCTATGAACCCTTTGAACCCAGTATTACTCTACTATTTCTGTATCCCAAAGAAATCATAAAAAGAAAAAAAGGATCTATATGGACAAAAATATTTATGGCAGCCCTTTTTGTGGTGGCAAAGTATTGGAAATTGAGGGGATGTACATCATTTGGGGAATAGCTGAAAAAGATGGGGTGTATGATTATGATAGAATTTTATTATTCTATAAGAAATTATGATTGGGGAAGTGCTTTCAATATAAACTGATGCAAAATAAAGTGAGCAGAACCAAAAGAACAGTGTACACAGTAACAGCAATATTATAGAATGATCAACCATGAATAACTTGGCTATTTTCAGCAATGATTCAAGACAATGATACGATGAGCCAAGACAATTCTGAAGGACTTATAATGAAAAATGCTATCCACCTCCTGAGAAATAACTGATGGACTCTGAATACAGATTGAAGCACACTCTTAAAAAAAAAACCCAAAAAACAAAGCTTTATTTTTCTTGATTTTTGATGTTTTTTGTTTTCTTTCACAAATATAATATGGAAATATTTTATGTCACTACAGATGTATAAGATATATCAAATTGCTTGCCTTCTCAATAAAGGAGGAGGGGAAGAAGGGAGAGAATTTGGAACTCAAAAAATGTTTTAAGTGTTAAAAATGTTTTTATGAGTAATTGGAAAAAAAGAAAAAGTCTTTTTTAAAAAAAAAAGAATGTAAGTAGAGTTAGTTGAAGCACTGAAGGTCTTCTTGCAAGGCAATGGACTACCTCTTCATTTGAGGCAGGTGTAAAGGAGGAGATAGTGGAGGAAGACAAATCATTATGTGAGATGAGTAGAGGAGAAAAGGAGCTCTTGGCAAAGGGCCTTGTAATTTTTTTCAGAGATATGTAAGGCAAGTCTACAGCTTATTCATATGCAGCAAAGAGTTTGAGGTTATTTACTTCAAAGAAAGGTTATGAGGGGTTGCCAACTTCAGTGACGTTCTTCTGGAGTTCAGCTGTACCACACCCCCAGATGTTTCACCCTGCTTCCCTCCCCTTTCAGGAAAAAGATAGGTAGTGAAACAGATAAAATAAGCATTCTTAATTTACTCTGAGTAAAATGCAAAGGGAGAGGCAGCAGAACATACTGTATAGAAAGTTGGGCTTGGAGTACCCACAGGTAGATTCTTGAGACTTCATTTTCTATGTAAGTTACAGAGCATCTACCCTGGGGAGTTCTATATACAGAAGAAATCATAGACTAGGACCCCCAAATAAGAATGGAGGGAAAGGCAAAAGAGGGTATCATCTTATTTATAAATCCTTCATATACAGTTTTGTAGCTTTCATTTCAATTCAGCCAATATTTACTGAGCATCAGGAAGCACTGTCTCTGGAGTAAAAGGACCTAAGTTCAGATCCTGCTTCTGATATTTATTATTCATGTGACCCTGGATCTCAGTTTCCTCATCTGTAAAATGGATAGGGAGGTGGACTAGATGGCTTTTAAGGTCTCTTCCAGCTTAGATGTATGATCTATGGTGCTAGCAGATATAAACATAATTTCTTCCTTCAAGGACCTTACAATCTAGGAAGGAAGATAAGTATTATGTAAAGTAGCCTTCTAAGTGGCACAGTAGTTAGAACATCAGACCTAGAGACAGGCAGATATAAATTTAAATCTGGCCACAGACAGACAGAGACAGAGACAGAGAGAACTGAGTATGTGAATATCAGAGAAGATTTCGATGATGAGATGGTAGTTGAACTGGAATTTAAAGAATGAATAGAATTTCAATTGGGAGAAATGAGGGAAGAAGGCATTCCAGGCATAGGAATAATGCAAGGAAAGTCAAGAAGACAGAAGAGCAGGGAAGAAGTTTGTAGAATGACAAATAGTTCAATTTAGTTGCACACAGGACATGGGAAGAAAGACTAAAAAGGTAGGTTATCAGATCTTGGAAGGTCTTGAATGCCAGATTTAAGGAATTTGGACTTTATCTGACTGGCAATAGGGAGCCACGGAAGGTTTGTCTTTTTCTTTCTTTCTTTCTTTTTCTTTTTTCTTTCTTTCTTTCTTTTTTCCTTATTTCCTCCTTTCTTCCTTTTTTTCCTCTCTCCCTCTTCCTTCTTTACTCCTTAACTTTCTTCCTTTCTCCCTTCCTTTTTTCCTTTGAAAGTAAGATGCTAATGTGATCAGAGCTGTATAGTAGAAAGAGTATCTGATAGTGGTGTTGTATAGAATGGATAGGAAGAGAGAAAGAAAGACTATGTAAGAGGCCATAACAATTGTCCAAGGCAGAGATGATGAAGACCAGGATAGTTAGGCAGCTAGATGGTTCAATTGATAAATAGATGGCTGAGCCAGGAGTCAGGAGACCTAGTTCAAAACCAGTATCAGACACTTACCAATTGTGTGACTTAAGTGACTTAACTTCTGTTTTTCTTTACCTACTGGAAAAAGAAATGACAAGCCACTTCAGTACAGTATCTTTGCCAAGAAAACCCCAAGGAAGGTTCAGACACAACTGAACAACTGAACAATAACAAAGGTAGTTAGAGTGAGAATGGAGAAGAAAAAACTCAAAATATTTTCTCAGGAAATTCATTGATATGGGCAAAATGGAAGAGGAGACACCAGATGCTAGCTCTATACCTCTGGCTTGGCACTTAGTAGCAATTACTTCAACTTCTATCTCCTCATCACAGTCTGCAGTAGTAATTAGAATAATTTTGAGGGCTGCAAAAATTTGTTCTGTGAATCTGAGGGCTGCAAAATTTGCTTAGTATGCATTAGAACAGCAAGTGACTATGACTTATCTGTGACTTATCCTTGGCCCCCAGACTCAGAACCTGAAAGAAAAATGCCAAGGCCTAAAAAGAATTGGGCCATTGCCAATTGAAATTTCAATATCAATAGAAAATATGATCCACTGCATTAGTGCTGTATTACTTCAGATTATTGATGCTTGCTACTGTCCAACATTGGGCTGTGTAGTGAAGATTTAATGGGTTGGTAATTTTTGGCAGCTTGGAAGAATTTTTAAGTCTATGTGCCAGGCTGCATTAGGGAATTTGCTACTGACTGATTTGTTCTGTGGGGAAGGACTTCAAGAAAATAAGTAATTTCTTTTCCCACCTCCAGGACTCTCAGTTCTCAGGTGGGCACTTAGGCCTGTCAAAAACCACTAACAGGTAAGATGACTCTTGCTGGTATAGCTTTTGGATTTTTAAATTGCCCATCAACAAAGGCGTGTTCCAAGAGAGCCCTACATCTGCCCTCCACATTGGAAATGCAGATTATGGAGCATCTGGTGCACTTAAAAGAAAGTCTTCACCATCCAAACTGCACAAATGATTCTGGTCTTCTGGATGAAAAGTCACCATAGCTAATGAATTAAGCTAGTGGTTTTCCTAATGTCTGGAAGCTATGGAAACTTCTTGCCATATTATTTTTCAACTGCAGAATGAACCCCTGTTGTTGGGCAAAGCATAGTGATGGCAGACTAGATACAAATTAAGTTTGTAGCTAATAACCACTGTAATGTAAAGGAAAAACAACACTGAAAGACTTTGGAAAGCTGATCAATGCAGAAACCAATTATGACCTCAGAGGGCTAATGATGAAGCATGCCTCCTGCCTCTGGACAGGAAGGTGGTGAATTATAGGTGTGGAATGAGGCATGGCCTCGTATTGATTTGTTTTTGTTTAACTATGTTTATTTGTTACAAGGGAGGATTCTCTTGGAAGGGGTGGGAGTTGCTGAGTAGAGGCAGTAATGTTTAAAATAAAAGGAGTACCAATAAAACATTAAAAAAAATAACCATGTACCCCATTGCTAACACATTTTCTAAGAACTCCCCGAAATCCCTGGTTTACTGATGTTGAATGAATGGACAAATGGATAGGAAAATATTTATTAAGCACTCACTAAGTGCCCATAGTATGCTAGCACTGGGGATATAACAAAAGCAAAGATAGTCCTTACTCTCAAGGATATTATATTTTAATGGGGAAGACCCACACAAAAGAATGGTGTTTTGGAAGAGGAGCTTTACAAAGATAACATATTAAGATGGACATACCCTTTCCAAGAAAAATAATGTTGATTCCAGAACTAGGTGGGGGCAGAAAGAATAGGGTCTTGGAATCTAAATTGGGGACAAGACTATTGAGAAGGTGGTAGCAGAATAGGGAGTGAACTGAAAAAGGACTGGACCTTGCCTGAAATAATAGGCTCAATGAGACAGCCACCAATTTGAGCAATGGCCCTCATCATTCATTCATTCATTTATTCACTCTATTTAATTCAACAACCAGTTATAAAACACTTCCTTTATATCTGGCACTTTGTTACAAATAAAACACCAAAACAGTATTTGCCCTCAGGAATCTTACTTTCTAGTAGAGGGGATAAGTAAGTCATTACAATGTATATATAAAGTATGTCCAAGTGGGAGAGGATACCAATAACTGGCAGGCTTTTTGTAGAAGGAATATATATCTTTGTTGTACTTTGAAGGAAGCTAAGGATTCTAATAGGGAAGAGCTGCAAAGAGGTCATTCCAGTATTTCAGACATGGGATCCAGTTGTGTAAAGATAAGGGCCAGTTTGACTGGAAAAGAGTATGTTCCACTACAATTTATTAATTCTCTACAATGTGGAAAGACCCCAGATCTCATTCATAACAAATGACAGCGAAAACGAAATATCTTTACATAATTAACAGTAGTTAGACATGGGTAAATGGCTTGCCCAGTCAGAAATCCCATACATCATGTATTAGAGATTATTTGCTATCTATCAGCAGTTTCATGGGCAGTGCCATTTTTGTGTGCTTCTTTTAAGATCCCATCCACTGAGGTTTCAACACAGAACACTTTGCCAAAAGGAACTCAGCCCCTGACTAAAACTTCTCACTTCCCTACCTTCCCTATATGAATTCCTTATAAGAGCTAGCCACTTGGTGGAAATATGGATTGGAGTTACAAGATCTGGGTTCAACCAGTCCCTGTCACTGACTGTGTGACATCAGTTAAGTCATCTCCCCTCTAAATGACCTCCAAAGTCTCTTCCAGATATAAAGTGATGTGGATAATGTGCTTCTCATTGAGGTAACTTTGCCAGCATCCAGCAGTTATTATTCACACGCAATCCATACTGTTCAAAGTCACCTTCTACTCTTACCAAGGGAAATGCTTAAACAATGTCTGGGCCATGTGACTCGTGGCCCCTCCACTCAGAAACACTATGTACCTATATATATAATCCAACTATTTGCAGAGTCTTTATCTCATTTTAACACTTGGGGAAGGGTAGCCCTTCCAGTCTGGAGAACACAGCTGACTGCCCTGTCTCTGATGCCCTGATCACAATGTTTAAAATTTTCAGACCCTAGTCTCTTTATCAAGATGCATCAATCCAGGCACACTGTTCCCAGACTTGAGGAGGTACATCCCAATAGACCTAGGATAAGGCCACATAAAGAACAAAGATTTGTTTCCATCTTGTATCTCTAAGACTTTGCACAAGACTATCCTCCTCTGTTTGGAATGCATTGTCTCCTCACTACTGTGTCTTGATGTTCCTAATTTTCTTCAAAATTACACCCACGTGCCATTTCTACCAAGACTTTTATTTTCTATTAGCTGCCAGTGATGTCCTCCCAAAATAATCATATTTATTTTGTATATACTTACATATCTCCCCCAAGGAACATAAACTCCTGGAAGACTGTGAATCATTTTTATCTTTGTATTCCTAGAATCTAGCTAGCACATTGTAGATGCTTAATGTAATGCTTAATAATGTTGATTGATAAAATATCTGATGAGTAATAACAGTAATAACATATTTTCAAGGACATCTAGATGGTGCAGAAGCACCTGAGTTCAAATCCAGCTTCAGACATATGACACTTACTAGCTCTGTAACCCTGGGCAAGTCACTTAACCCCAATTGTCTCACCAAAAAATAAAAATAAAATAACATATTTCTAAGGCACATTCAGATTTTTAAAGAAAGCATTTTTATACTTTATCTGATATATAGTAAGAAATCCCAAATGCAAGACCACCACTTAATCTGGAATAATTCCTTATAGCTGTAGAATAATTGATTTGTTCACAAAGAATTTTTGCAGCCAATATTTTGGGCAAAATACTTAATCTCCTTGGACCTCAGTTTACCCATCTGTAAAATAAGACTAAATGGACTGGAAGGTCTTTAACATTTCTTCCAGCCCTAAGTCTGGGATTCTAATTCCAAAAGAGGATGATCAGGAGAGCAGTAGAAGACTAAAGGGACTGGGTGGTCCCTGAGATCTTTTCTAGCTCTAAATCTAGGTTTCTAATACCAAAAGAGGATGACCAAGAAGCAGTATAAGACTAAACAGACTGGGTGGTTCCTGTGGTCTCTTCCAGATCTAAATCTAAAGTTCTGATTGCAAAAGAATATGACCAAGAGAGCAGTATGATTGGGATCTTCCTTTTTGATTCATGCACCAACCTTGGGAGATAGGACCACTGTAAATACACCAAAACAACAAATGACTTCTATGAGCAGCAGTGAGGTTAATCAATTACTAGTAAGTAATAAAGCTAAGCTAAGATTCCAAGTCTGCAGATTCCTTATCCTTTGGTTTCTCACTAAACCCTTACAGTATGGCAAAAAGCAATCTTTCTTCTTTTCTCTTTCCTGAATCTCAGATGCAGATAGCAGCATTCAATATATTTGAGTAGAACAGGTAGAGTCTTTCTGGGAAAGTGACTTCTCCTTGGATTGAAATTACCCCCCCACACACACACACACACAGAGACAGAAAGACAGAGAGACAGACACAGAGAGAGACAGAGAGAGATGGAGAGAAGGAAGGAGGGAGAAAGAAGAGAGAGAAAGTCTTCCTGCCTTCTAATTCTCTCCTCCTCTTTTCCTTCTTCCTCTTCACTTCCCCCTCCTCAAGCAACCTGGGGAGTCAGCTGAAGTGCCACCTGCAACTGGGTCATCTCTTACTTATCACTTATGCTCAGGAGAAGAAATAAAATGATAGCGTTAATTGAGGACTGGGTTAGTCAGCACTCCTGCCCTTTCTGCTGTGCTTTATTACAGTGTAAGCTAATATAACCTTAACACTCGGGTTTAGATGTAACCGAGAGTTTCCAGGGCTTGCTGGCAGCGATCGCATTTATTCCAGACAAAGCATAATGAACTTTAATCTCGCATTACCTAATCACGTGTAGACAGGTCCTGCAATAACAATGCAGTATTTGGCATTTCTCTAGGGCCTTCTATCCAAGGAGCTCAAAAGGCTTAATAAAAAAGAAAAGAAAAGAAAGAAGGAAAGGAGGCAAGAAAAGGACACCATTATTGGGGAAGTATTATTATCTGGGTTTTACAGAGAGAGATATGCATAGGTGAAGTGACCTCCTGGAGACCACACAGTAAGGGGGATGTGGGAGGGGGGATATAGAAAAGAACCCAGTCAGCTGATTCCCAGGTCCCTGGATGAGATCACCCTGCCAGAGAGACAGAGGCAAACAGGGCAGAATTCAATCATGCCCAAACAGTTTGGCTCTGTGAAGGTTTCTCCAAGAAGAGGGAATTAAACTCAGTAACAAAAGAGGAGTTTCAGTGAAATTCAAAGGACTCAGCCTCAGGAAAGAAGGTAATTTAAACAATAAGATGGATGAAGACCTTGTCTGATCCCAGAAGGAGAAGGACGCCAATGATGAGAAATGCAGAGTCTACAACCAGGGACTCATTGGATTTGGAAGACAAGCCAGAGGACTTCTGTCAGGCCAAAGCACAGGCTGGTGCTGGGAAATAAAAGCCTCTGGGGTCAGTTGAGGATGTCTACCCTGGTTCTAGAAACAAGACAAGAAATTTGGCTGGGCTTCTTGGCCTACAAACACCAGTGACAGATTCTGGGTAAAATGGAGAAACAGCAACATTTTCCCAGAACTTCCCTCTTTTTGCTGGCTACGCCTGCAGCCCCCTTATTTTCCTATGACTGATTTCTTTTGTCCCAGAAGAAAGTCAAAATGTATTAATCAAATGGTACAGTCGATAGACTGACCTCAAGTCAGGAGGTCAAAACCAACGGCAGATATTTAATTTCTATCTGCCTCAGTTCCCTCAACTGTAAAATGGAGATAGTGAAAGCATCTACCTCAAAAGGTTGTTCTAAGGAACGAATGAAATAACATGTAAAATTGTGTGCAAATCTTAAAATTCTATATAAATAAGTATCAATATTATGCTTTAGTAGAAGATTCATTAGATTTGGAGCCAGCCAAGATATATGTGTACTCCAGTTCTGCTACTCACTAGCTGTGAAAGGTTACAGAAATGTCATGAAAACCAAATGGCAAATTGATATTAAAGTGCTCTGAAAATTGCAAAGTAGAAGATAGGGAAAAGGGAGGGGAAAGTACCCACTATGTGCCATAAAAATACCTTCTCTCAAAGAATTTCCATTCAAATGGAAAAAAAGACAAGAACATAATTTTAAATAAAATAATTATAAAATAATAATAGTTAACTTTCATATATCCTTTAAGGATTACAAAATATTTTTAGAAATATTATCTCATTTGATTCTCACAACAACCCTGCAAGGTAGGTGCTACTTTTGACCCATTTTACAGTAGAGAAAACTGAGGCAAATTGTAGTCTAATTGATTTCCCCAGATTAAACAGCTAGTAGTTAATGGATTTAATGAAGGTGATAAAGTTTAGAGTTGGCGTAATTGGATGCAACCCAGTAACACTTGCCTTCTTGATGTTACTTGAATAAGATACCCCATCTCTAGACTCCAAGAATTTTCAATAGCTATTCCCTCAGGCTTGAAACTTTTTCCATCCTCATCCTGCTCCTAGCTTCCCTGGCTTCCTTCAAATTTCAGTTAAACTCCTTTTGTCTCGAAGAAGCCTTTTCCAGTCCTATTTAATATTAATGTATTTCCTCTGAGGCAATGTACAATTTATCCTGTATGTTATTTGTACATAGTTTTTGTATGTTCTCTCTCTTAGACTATGTAAGCTCTTTGAGAGCTGATTGTTGATTGATTCTTGAAGATCACTTCAGCGCAGAGATAGTGGTAGTTATTCTATCATATTGTCTTCTGTGGCTGTTCTTGCTAAAGAAAATTTGTTGAAATTCCTCACCCCACTCCTGAACTTTTCCTCAGCTCTCAGAAAACAGTTGTTTCATCATTAGTGATTCTATGATTGCCCCCAACCTCCAAGAGATAGCTTATTAGATTCCCAGAAGACAAAATCTCTACCATTGATCCCTATGGCAAAAACGTTCTTCTGCATTTATAGCTCAAAATTTGTTGTTTTTGTTGTTGTTGGTTGTTGTTGTTTCTAAGATTTCCTTTGTACATAGTTCCTGCCACTCCAGCACACATAAGCATTGGTCTTTCTCTTTTTACCTTGAGAGTCAAACTTTATAACATAAACTATGTGTATGTGGTTACTCATTACCATTTGCCTCCTCTCTATTCTGGCAGTTTTGTGTTGTGTACATTATTCCAGTTATCATTTCTTGCTTTAACCTGGGGTGGGGGGAATCTTATTCTATTCCCCAATGTCCTTCCATTCCCCTGAGGCAGCAAGGTCAAATTATTTAAATTAGTTGGGATTGCTTTCCAAAACATCTAGAAGAGAGAAGGGAGATCTCTCTCTCTCCCTCTCTCTCTCTCTCTCTCTCTCTTTTTTTTTTTTTTGGCTCATGTCCCCATAATATGAAACTAGAGAGAGATTTAGTCTTTATTACATTTTGGGGCAATATTTATGATTTTTCTACATGAGGAATTCTTGTTCTTTAATAGGACCTATGTCATAAGGTTTTTGTGAGGATCAAATGAGAAAAAATCTGTAAAGAAAGACACTAGGAACATAATAGGTGCTTAATAAATATTTACCTCCTTCTGTCCTTACCAAGCCAGTCATGCCAGCTGGTATCAAAGCAACCTCTTAGGACTCCTTATATCCAGACCCATTCTGTCTAACATACAGATTGATATTTCTTTTTTTTCCCAATCCAATCTAATAAAATTTATTAAATATCTACTGTGTGCCAGGCACGGTGCTGTGTTGGGATGTATTTTTTTTAAATAATAGTATTTTATTTTTCCAAATACATGCAAAAATAGTTTTCAACATTCACCTTTGCAAAACCTTGTGTTCTGAATTTTTCTCCCTCTCTTTCCCCCCACCCCCAGACAGCAAGCAGTTCCTATACCGACATTTCTAAAGTGGGAAATCTTTTAAATCGTTTAGGTTTTTTTTCAGTTATATCTGATTGTTCATACCCTCATGAGGGGTTTTCCAATCTTCTTCAAATGAGATAATGTTGGTAAGTACTGGGCAGTTAGGTGGAACAGTGGATAAAGAACTAGACCTGGCCTGGGGAGATTTACAAGAACTGATGCTAAGTGAAGTGAGCAGAACCAGGAGATCCATGTACATGGCAACAACAAGATTATGCAATGATCAATTCTGATGAACATGGCTCTTTTCAACAATGAGATGATTCAGACATGTTCCAACGATCTTGTGATGAAAAGAGCCATCTATACCCAGGGAGAGGACTGTGGGAACTGAAGGTGGATTACAACATAGCATTTCACTCTTTTTGTTGTTGTTTGCTTGAATTTTATCTTCTTTCTCATATTTTTTTTTACTTTTTGATCTGATTTTTCTTGAGCAGCAAGATAATTATATAAATATGTATGCCTATTTTGGATTTAACATGTATTTTTTATCATGTATAACATATATTGGATTACATGCCAGCTAGGGGAGGGGATGGCGAAGAGGGGAAATTGGAACACAAGATTTTTCAGAGGTCAATGTTGAAAAAAATTATTCTTGCACATGTTTTGAAAATTAAAAAAAAAAAACTTCAATTAAAAAAAAAGAACCAGGCCTAGGAAGTGAAGATGAGGCTTCCTGAATCTAAATCTGGCCTCAGACACTTACTAGCTGTGTGATCCTGGACAAGTCACTTGACCCTATTTGCCTCAGTTTCTTCATCTGTAAAATAAGTATCTTTGCCAAGAAATCCTAAATGGGGTCATCGAGAGTAGGACATGATTGAAAGACAATAGAACAGCAACACTTAGCACAGTGCCTGGCACATAGTAGGCAATTAATAAATACTTGCTTCCTTTCTACCCAACTAATTTTTTTCAGTATTCTCTCAAGAAGATGGTTTCAAAGTTCTTAAAAAGCTTAAAAATCCTTTACACTATATCTAAAAAGTTAGGAGTACTAGTCCTGGCACTACCACTAAACCAACTATGTGACCTTGAATAAATCGCTTTTCTTCATTTTCTTACCTGTAAAGTGGGTTGGACTAGAGTAGATAATCACTCAGTTCCTTTTCAGTTTAAAGACTACCAGGACTCCAGAAGGCCCTAGAAATGGGCAATATAGTAGTCAGATTAAGAAATAGTTCATAAAGGGAATAGTTTCAAGAAAAAAGGAGACCAGGCAACCATCCCTACAATGCTGCAGACCTTAAAGAGAGATAAATCCAAGGAAAATCAGAGCCTGGGATGGGAAAATTTATAACTGGAATGCCTAGCTAATACAAGTTTTTTTAAGCTTTTTATTTTCAAGACATATACATAGATAGTTTTCAACATTCACCCTTGCAAAATCTTGTGTTCTTTTTCTCCTTCCCTAGCCCCCTACCCCTCCCATAGATGGCAAGTAATCCAAGATATGTTAAACATGTGCAATTCTTCTCTATATATTTCTACAATTATCATGCTGCCCAAGAAAAATCAGATCAAAAAGAAAAAAAAATAAGAAAGAAGGCAAAATGCAAGTAAAAAACAACAAAAAAAGTGAAAATGCTATGTTGGGATCCACACTCAGTCCCCATAGTTCTCTATCTGGATGCAGATGCTCTCTTCATCATTAGACCATTGGAACTGGTCTAAATCACCTTGCTGATGAAAAGAGCCTCGTCCATCAGAATTGATCATCTTACATAACACAGGTATTGTGGGAATTAATCCACACTGGCAACATTCATACCATAGACAAACAAAGGGTCTGTAGATCCAACTGCTTTCTGGAAGTCATGAAAATAAAATACCCATCTCACCTTCCCAACTC
Source organism: Myrmecobius fasciatus (assembly GCA_023553655.1). Classification (NCBI taxonomy): domain Eukaryota; kingdom Metazoa; phylum Chordata; class Mammalia; order Dasyuromorphia; family Myrmecobiidae; genus Myrmecobius; species Myrmecobius fasciatus. The sequence continues at coordinate 10,441 of JAJPUD010013214.1, read as the reverse complement.
TATAAACACCTTTGCGGACCAATTCATATACTAAAAAACCAGTTTCATGTATCTTATCTTATTTGGGCCCAAGAACAGCTTCCTTAAGCCTAAATTTTGGAATTATCATAGCCACCCTTTGAGACAGAATTTTCCTGACTCAGTGATTTCCCCAATCTCCTTAGGTCATCTTTTGGCAGCTAATTAAATTCTTAGGACTGCATTTTAATTTTTTTAAACCCAGTAGATGATAAATTGGCTAGTAGTTGATAGATTATTGGAGTTAAGAGGAGCTGATTTCAAATCCCACCTCAGACACATCATAGCAGCATGATCTTGGGCAAGTCATTTAACTTCTCTGAACCTCAATTTCTTTCTCTGTAAAATGGGGATAATGATATCACCCATTTCACAGAATTGTAGTAAAGACCAAATGAAATGATATATGCAAAGCACTTTACAAGCCTCAAAGTGCTATGTAAATATTATCGATTGTTATTATTGTTTCCAACATCCATTGCTTTCTTATTTTTATAATAGCCTCTTTCCTTTTGTCTAACCCTAAATAATTATCAGTTTTGACTTTTCCTTCCGGGTAAGATATAACCAGAACTTTTAAAGATACAACAAACTAACAGCATGTGTTGGATTTGGAGACAGATTTTTGACTTTGCAAATTCACACCTGAAAATAATAACAAAATGCACCTACCATATGACTTTTTAAAATTAAAATGAATTTTCTTTTGGTAATTTTTCAATAACTGGAAACACCCTGAAATGTCTCAGAATCAGAGTAAGAATCCCTACTCTAGATGTTCTTTCTATCAAGCCAATATTTTAAAGTTCTAAAAAAAACCCATGAAAACCCCCTAAATCCTTTCCCCTCTATAACAATAACTGGCATTTATATAGCACTTTAAAGTTTGCCAGGTGCTTTACATACATTACCTCATTTGAGTCTGACAACATCTCTGTGAGGGAAGTATTATGGGTATTATTCACACTTTATAGATGAAGGAGTTTGAGTTCAGACAGTTTGAGTGACCTGACCTTGGTTATCCCACTAGTAAATTCTAGAAGCAAGATTTGGATCCAAGTCTTTCTGTTTTCAAGTTCATTGCCCTTTCTACCATACTACACTGTCTTTCCTGTGCCAAGTAAGAGTAGGTTTTTTTTTCTTCTTAATATTTTTTCACTAAGCAATAACTAAGTTAATGAGAAGTTTTCAAGACAAGGAGTCAGGAAAATTGGCTTCTGGTCTCATCCCTAAAACAACCATCTATGAAGCCAAAGGTAAATCAATTCATTTCTCCATGCCATAGTTTCCCCATAAAAATAGTCATACTTCTTCTGACTATCCTATTACTGCTGCAAATGATAGGCTAAATCTAAGAATGATTTAAATAGTTAAAAAGAATTTTTTATGAAAACCAAGAGGACTCTGGATCTCAAATATAGAAGAAAACATCCTACATCCTCTATGACTTGGTGCCCAGTTCAGAAACAGTGACGAGGAAGGGGATCTCCCTGGCTTCTCATGTCCATCTCAACCCTTTCAGCATACTGCTTCAAGTGACATGCTGACTTTCTTCATTTGGATTTCTGTGTTCTTTGTCAATCGGTACATTGTTGGACAATGGGTTGCCAGATAGCAGAATTCGTTGACAGCTTTCAGATTTGATTTGCCAATGAAAATGTTTGGCTGGGTGAAGGGTTTCCCTGGTACAGTTGGCACAGAAACTCAGATTTCCTCAGGTTTTCTATAGTCCCACAGAGCTGTACAAATGGTGCACGGCTTCTTACAAATTCCCTGTGATCTCATATGTGTACCTGGAAATTCTTAAAGGGAAAAGTAAAGTTTTTAACATATCCAGGTTCATGGAATGCCTATTTGAAGGCTATTAGATCATCCATATCCTAAAGAATGTAAGCTTCTTGAAGGCAAAGATTATTTTATTTTTTCTTTTGATTCTCAGCACCTAACACAGAAATTGTCACATACTACACTATTGAAAAATATTTGCTGAATCAATCATCTACAAATTCATCTCTGACAATATTTATGAGCATGCCATTGTCCTTGATACCATGGAAGAATATAAATATGCATGACACAATCCCTTCTCTTCAAGGCCTTACACTCTCCCTGAGAAGATAAACATATACAACTGGAAAAAATGATCGAAATAAATAAGAAATCTAGATAATAAGACTGGAGGGACAGAGAGGAAGGTGTGAGAAATACAAACCAGGGCACTCATAGAAGACAACATGGGAATTATGAGAATTAAATAAGGCCTTGAAGGATGAGTAGAATTTGGACAGCTATAGAGGAAGATAAAGGACATTTTGGATTAGGTAAAAAATATCATGTCCAAAAGTATGGAAATGAGAGAACATGATTTCACCTATGGGATGGAAAAATCAACTTAAATAATAACATATTTATCAAGCACCAAGATTACTTATGTTACATATATGTTTACACTGAGATTTACAAAGCGCCTTCCTTACCATGAATGCTTGAGAGGAGTTTCAGTATCACCGTCCACATTTGACAAATGAAACCAGAGCACAGAGACTTAGTTGTCATCAAACAGCTGTTAAAATCCCCATTTTCTGACTCCAAGCAAATTGTTTTTTCCACTATGTGATATTGCTTCCTTCAATTTAAAGAAAAGATTTCTTATTGAAACCTCCAATGTGTCTGCATAAAATAGAACAGAGTTCCATCTTTTGGGGAAGGTAAGGGAGATTGGAAAGCAGAGTGTGTTGTTGGCAGTTGGTTAATATTGTGGGAATCAGAAAAGCTGCCTTAGGTGAAGATTTGAGGATATTTTAGTGGATGTAGGGCAGTCTTGAATGTTGAATGAATATTGTTGGTAAATTGTGTGATGATCTATGTAAAACCTTTTGGAGGCTATGTAAAGCTATCTAAAAATAAGGCAAAATGAGCATTGGACAGCAAGGTGGCACAGTGGATAGAGTGCCAGGTTTGAAATCTGGAAAACTCATCTTCATGAGTTTAAACCCACTCTCCGACACATACTAGCTTGTGAGACTTTGGGCAAATCCTTTAATCCCATTTGCCTCAGTTTCTTCATCTGTTAAATGAGCTGGAGAAGAAAATGGCAAACCATTCCAGTATCATTGCCAGGAAAACCCAAAATGGGATCACAAGAAGTCAGATACAACTGAATAAATGCAATAGTAAAATCAGCATTATTTAGTTGTTAAGTACGATCATATTCAGAAGAGAAGGCTATGCTTTCCCAGATATACAAGGCAATGTCTAAATGTCTAAATATCAGTTGTAGCTGTGGTGATAGCTGTGAACATCCTGAATTAGAAAGCTCAAGAGTCATAGGGAGAGATTGATAAAATAGATGATTGCTTATATTGTAAAGTTTTCTGTTCTTTAGGGAGAAATGGAAACAGAAATGTGTGAAGTTCACTGGATTGGGAAATCAGGAAACAGATTCCAGTTATAACTTTGCTGTTAAATTATGTTAGTGTTTCCATCTGTAAAATGCGTGAAGATGAGTAGTCATCATAATCTTTTTTTATTTTTTTGTACATTTTGTTTTGTTATAAAAGATACATCTCAAAAAAGTACATTTCATCAGTTAACAGGACTTTATTAAGTATTTACCATGGGCTAACGATTGTGCTAAGTATTAGGAATACAAATATAAGAAGAAAAAGGAAGTCTCTTTCCTCAAGTAGCTTTACATTGTAATGGAGAAATTGTTATTGTAAATTATTGGTATTCAAGGGGGTAAATGCTAATAGGTTATGAACACAGAGGAGGAGTGAGTCTAACTGTGATACTGAATCAACCATGTTAATTGATTAGAATATTTTTGCCTCTTCGTGTTTCTACATTGTTGTAGTCATTGTATATATCACTCTTTGATTGATTTTTTCACTCTATCATTTTATACAAGGCTTCCCATATATTTTTAAAAAAATTCTCCATGTTCATTATTCATTTCAAAGAAATATTATATTGCATTTCTTTGCAATTCATTCGGTTATTCCCTATTACTTGAATATTTTATTTCCAGGATTTGGAATCATAAATAATCTTATTCTGAATATTTTGGGACACATAGGTTATTTCCTTGCTGTCAATAATCTTTTTTGGGGGATTGAGTTCTAAAAGTAGAATTTCTAAATGAAAGAGTATAATCAGCTCAGTAATTTTTCTTTTAAAATTACAAATTATTTAACAGAATGGTTTAGCAATTCACATGCTGTTATCTCACAGCTTGTCCAATAGTAGATTTTCCTGGCATAAATTCAACCTAACAGTGAACATATATATAGTGTTTGTATGTGTGTGTGCATATATATATATGTATGTAAAACTTTATTATGTTTTATTTACAATTTTCACATTAATCTCCATTAACAATTTGGACTACCATTTTTTTCCTCTAATTTACATTTCTGTTGTTCAGATATTAGGACCATACTCATCTCATAAAAAGAGCCTTGAAAGGTGCCCTCTTTCTATATTTCTACAAATGGTAAAACATATGTAAACTATTATTTCCTAGGAATATTTAATTCAAAAGTATTTGATGAAATTTGCTTGAAAATCTATCTGGATCAAGGAATTTCTTCATTAATTGTTCATATATAGCTTGCTCACTTTCTCTTTCTCTTTCTGAGATCAGATAATTTAGATTCCTTATATCATATTTTGTTAATCCGGACATTTTGTAATTTTAAAAATATCAATCTGTTTCATTTAAGTTTTCCATTTTAGTGACCTGTTGTTTTTTTGTAATACTTTGTGATAATTCTCTTGATTTCCTATTTATTCTAAAAAAAAAAATTCTCTCTTTTTTACTTTGGTGATTCAGTTTTCCTCTGTTTTTCTGTTCTTGAAGTTGTCTCTCTCTCATAGAATTAGCTAACAATTTAAATAGATAGTATGTCTTTTTTTAAAAAAATAGCTTTTAAAAAAAATTCAGATCAATTGCCTTTTGTTTTCCACTTTGGTGATCTCTTCTTTGATTTTCAGTATTTCTATTTGTGCATGTTTGAGTATTATTATTTTTTTGGTTTTTTATTTTATGCTCAATTTATTAGTTTTCTTTCTCACCTTTAATCTCTTCTGAACACTAATGTGCTCAAATATTTTCTCAAAGAATAACTACAACTAAGAAGATATGTATGGTTTTTTCATTATTATCATTTTCTTCAGTGTAATTATTTGTCTACATAATATATTCTTTGACCTATTCATTATTCAGGAAAATATTAGTTTTTATTTCTCTATGTAGTCTGTTCATATTTCCTTTACTGATTGCAATTTTATTGCATTGTAGCTCCATCACACTTATAGACTTGCTGCCCCTCCTCTCCCTCTTTATAAAAGCTTACTCTGTGCTTATTTTATTGTTCTTGTACTCATCTTTTTGAGTTTCTTTTGCCAAGTCCTTTAAAATATATGATTCATAACACCTCTTCTGCTCTTCCCTTTTGACCTTTAGGTAGTTCTCTGACTATATGTTATAGATACATTATGTTATGTTTAGAAGAAAAGAATGTTCACACTTATAGACTGACAGGTCTTTGCCATATGGACATTTCTTACTTGGCTGCCCTATTCTGAGCTTTCTCTATCACATCCCTTCACTTCAAATTCTAAAGCTATTATCCAATTCACCAACACCCCAGTTTTAAGAACTATTGGCCCTTTTTTCTGCCCCTTCCTTCCATCTTCTCTAGGGTATTCCTTTCATTTAGCTAGTCTCTCTAAAATCCATCTTCTATAATATTGGCAAATTAATATTCCTAACAGAGACTGTGCCATCCTGCTCAAGAAGTTTCTTGATCCTAGGGGGAAAAAAAAAACACAAACTTCTCTATTTTGCATTAGAACCATTTATAATTGAAATTCAGCTTATCTTTCTAGACTGATTACATATTACTCCTCCTCATGCATTCTAGACAAACTGACTTAGATTTGTTCCTCATAACTAATGTCCCATATCCTGTCTCCCTGCCTTTGCCTTCACTACTTTTCTTCTCCCTTCTGCTTCTTGGAAGTCAGAGTTGCCTTAAAGGTTAAATTCAGCCTTCAAAGTACCTTTCAAGATTCCCTCAGTTGTTATTGCCTTTCTGCATATTTATTTTGTAGATATCCCATATCTATGAATATGTTGTGCCAACTCCCTCCCAATAAAATATAAGCTTACTGAGGGCAGATATTATTTCACTTTTTTGTTTTTGCACACCTAGCACAATGTCTGGCACACAGTAGATGCTCAGTAAATAATGTTAGTGTTATAATAATAGTAATAATAATAATAATAAAATGTATAAATAATAATAGTGCTGAATAGAACTTAAATAAATTCTTCATTATTTTAAGAGTTTGTTTTTGCTTACTCATTTTCACTCTGCTGATTTTTCTGTGAATTATTCATTGTGAAGATTTCTAGTCTTTCCCTTCTTTTAATTGTTATTTTTTTATTTATTTACCATATTTCTAGTTGTTTTGATGTTATAAGCTCTCCACTTGCCCATTTTGTTGGAACTTTTTTACACTGTTCTTTCAAACCCCCACATTTAATATAATAATAATAGCTAGTATTAAAATAACAACTACTATGTCCTAGGTACTATGCTAAGTATTTACAAATATTTGATTTTCAAATATTATTTATGAAATAACATTTATTTGTAAATAATACTTAGAAATTTATTTGTAAATTATATTTACAAATATTATTTGATCCTCACAACAATCCTGAGAGATAGGTTCTTTTATTATCCCCATTTTACATTTAAGAAAACTGAGGTAGTTTATCTTTTTTTTTTAAATTCATATACTATAGGCTATAGGGTGTGACTAAAGATGTTACTTAATCATGTCTACAAAAGAAAGATGATAATATTTTTGTGAATTGTAGCACATGGGTTATTATGAAATAAATCTTAAAGTTTATCTAGTCAACAATTAAGCATTTATTAAGTACCTATTATATATCAGTCACTGTGCTAAGCACTGCAGATACAAATTAAAAAAAAAAAAAAAAGCAGTGTCTGCCCTTAAGGAGTTTACAGTCTAATGAAGGAAGATGATGTGCAAAAGGAAGCAATTATGGGGCAGAGAAGCTAGAGAAGTCCCAGAATAGTGCAGCCAGGTAGCCAGGTGGGAAATGTCAATATGACAAAGACCTGCACTTCTATGAGCATGAGCATTTCTCTACCTAAACATAGCACAATTCATTTAATTACCTAAAAGTCAAAAAAAAAAAAGTTAGATGATATGACTGTTCACAAAAGTCCTTCCTGACTCCAACTCCAACTTTGATACATTATCCTACATAGTTTCATAAT
>JAJPUD010013213.1:34810-45335 GCA_023553655.1 Myrmecobius fasciatus | reverse complement strand
TGAGACCAGAGCACTTTGAGCCCATCCCAGATGCACGGGAGTGCTCGAGTGACTCGTAGCCGTTTTAGGCATTCCCAGAGAGTTCCGGGGCTCCGGACCGCATTCCGGGGGCCGTCTTTGAGCCCATAAAATTAGGTTCAAATAGTAGTAGCAGATGAGACACAACCACCCGCTATTTCAGATGGGTTCATTTCCAAGATCTCAGCAAGAAAGGGGACTTTAAAAAAAAAAAAAAGAAGAGTATTTTTATCAAAACTAGGTGACCGAGAAGAAAGCAATCAGCCGGCCACGTGACCCCCTCTTCACTCTCAGAAACGGGACCCGAGTGGACCGTGGATGGAGCCCGTCCAATCACACATCCCTCAGGTCTCTCTGTGTGCCTTCTCTCGGGGAATGTCTGTGCTAGGGGGCCAGAGAGGGTTTTTCCCCCAATGAAAACTGGATAGGGGAGCAGGCAGACCTCTGCTGAAGTAGCTCTGGTTCATAATCTGTGAATCAGCAGCGAGTAAGACATACACAGGGAAACACGTCATTCAGTGGGCGCTGATGGCGTGGGAGATACTCGGCACAAAGTCCAGTGAGGGGAAAAAAAAGAGCTTTGTGATGGTGAAGTTCCTCCCCCAACACCCCAAAGTTATACAACTTCTTCCCTGCAGGTTTTATCCCCAAAACAAACCCAGATAAGGCTGAAAAAGAAAACTACAGACCAAGAGCATCAGAATAGGAAATCAAATGCAGAGTGCAGCCGTGTGTTCCACAAATTGTCTCTTAGAGCCACACGAGATTTCTAACTAGGATGCGAGGCTCGTTAGATGCTAGGAAAACAATGAAAAAAGAAGGGCTTCGTAAGGTTGCCATTAGATGCAGAGAAAAGTCTTCGATAAAATAGAGCATCTGTTTAAAATGTTTGAAAACATAAACAGAAGGATCTTTCCTTAATATAATTTTCCTATGTAGAACAACAACAAAAAATATACACCATAGAGAAACACAAAGTGTCTCCGTTAAAAAAGATAAGAAATTGGGCTATCCACTCTCGGCACTAGGCTTCGAGGGGGCTTTAGAAATCTTAGCAGTAGCCACAAGGCCCGAGCCCCACAGATAAGAAATAAAAATGCTTCTGTCCGCGGGGGGGGGGGGGGCTGATCGCAGATCGGACGCTGGCAGAGCCGAGACCATCGACAAGAATTAACGTCGGGACGGACTGATTTTTAGTAAATGGCTGGATTCCAGATAAACCCCGTGATAATCCTTGGCACTTTTCTCCCTCACCACTAGCGATCAAGGGAACCGTCTACAAAGAGCGATTCCCTTGACGGCAAAAAACAAACTAGCAAACTCTTAGGGGGTCTCGCCTCGTGACGAGGAAGACCCCTCGAAACGAGTCGGCTGGAAATTACAGCAGAGCCGAACAAATGAAAGGAAGTCCGTTGTTCGTGACGGATCTGAGCAAATACGTGGAAAAAGGTTTATTCTTTCTAAATGAATCTGTTCTCGCTGCAACACAACTCAAAACGCCAACGTGAGATGTCAAAGACTTACTAAAACTCTGACAAAGTCCGTTTGGAGAAAGAGGGGGGCAGAAAGGTTAAGAAGGAGGGAAAGGTAAACTGAGCTAAGGACTCGCAATCTTTAGAAACAGAAACCGATCTGGGGGAAAACAGAATTCACAAGTACAACTGGGTTTAGAGAAAAGGTTGCTGGCTGATAAGGCAGTGCTCCAAGAGCCTAGTGAAGAACTGAATAAAGACTGCTGGCAAACCGTATCACCATAAAGTGGGGGGTGGGGTGGGGATTTGGAATCCATCTCTCACTCCAAATAAACTGGACCAGGCAGGAAGCTAAAGGAAAACTTCTGTGTGTCTCTCCGTCTCTGTGTGTCTCCCGGTCTCTCAAAAAAAGGACTCGGATAGCCGTGGAATCACAAAATTTGAGTTGGTCAGACCCTCACGGACCACTTGGTTCACTCCGTCACCAAAAGGAATCCCCGCTAGAATACTACGGGCAAGTGGTTGTCTAGCTTCTCCGTCTGAGGGTCCCAGAGGAGGGGGAGGGACCATTTCTTTGGGCAGCCCTTTCCGCTTGGCCAGCTCTCATCATTAAGAAGCTAGTCCTGCCCTCTTGGCTAGCTCTGCCAACTGGGGCCAAACAAATTAGAAGTTAGCAGATAAGACCGAGATTTGATTTTATTAAAAAAAAAAAAGAAAAAAGAAAAGGAAAAAGTTTGGCAACAAAAAAGTATCCTCTTGGGGAAAAAGAATAGAGAAGGGGAACTAGAACAGATAGAGCTCTAATTTCCACACTACACGAGGAATCGATGCTTCCGTCTAATACGAATGCAGAGCCCAATGCCACAATGATCAAACGATCACAGTATGGGCAAGACGATCGTGGGCCTCCATTATCAGATCAATTCCCTTCAAGAAATCCTTGCAACTCCCCGATACTCCCCAGTGTAATGCACCCTTCCCTAAGCGATAAAAAAGCCACAGCGGATGGTGGTGGTGGTGGGGGACCAGGAGGAAACATACAAAGATGATTCAAAGGCAGCGGGAGATGCTGCCGAGTCTGGAGTCCAGAAAGCCTTACTTCAACTCCAGCCTCAGAGGTTCACTAGCTATAGGACTCGAGGCAAGTTGCTTAATCTGTCTGCCTCAGTTTCTTCGACTATAAAATGGAGATTATAATAATCCCACATCCTCTCCAACATTCGTCACTTTCCCTTTCTGTCATGTTAGTCAACCCAACGTGCGTGCGGTGGTAGCCCAGAGTGGCTTAATTGGCATTTCTTTAATCAATCGTGCCCCCAACACTTCCTTGTGGGTGGAAGAGGATGAAAAGCTCGTGAGCTAGCTTGTGCCGTGGAGGGTTGCCCAACATCTCCATCTCGTATGGAGGTCACACAGAAGAGTTCTGACAAAAGGTGATCCACTGGACAAGTAAAGAGCAAAGCACTCTGGGATCTCTGCCAATAAAAGCCTACGGGGAGTACTAATGTGAGAAAAGCTACGACGGCGCAAGTTGAGCCCCTCAGTCAGATCAGTTACTGGGGAAGAGCAGAGGACCCTCACAAGTAGCCGGGTCCAAGCCCGGCTATCTCTGAACCAAGGTAGCCTGGATGTGGACGAACGGGAGGTCAGCCCAAGGTTGCACGGGAAATGGCAGAACTTGGAGGGATCTCGGGCCACGGGTCTGGCCCTCTGCCAGCTTTGCCTTTTGAAGGCGGAGCGGGAAGGGGCTGCTTCCTCTCTAACAGGAGGCCCCATTTCTAACAAGCTTCTGGCCCGAGAAAGCCCCTTTTCCCTAATGATCCATGTATGGCAAGCAGAATACGGAGCATCAGCCCCATTTTGGGGGGGAAGAAAATTGAGACTAAGAGGCTGGCATACAGCAAGTGAATGCCAGGCCCGGGCTTGTCCTCCCGCTCTCTCCGGTGCCCCCGTTAAACCCCTCCTCCCACTAGGATGGCTTTCTGGAACCCCTCGCCGGAGGACGTCCGTCACTCGTCCTTCAGATCCCTCGGCCGTTTGCCATCTCCCGCGCACTTAGCGCATCCTAATGGGGACCCATATCCACATCCCCTTGGAAACTCCTGGAGGGCCGCTCCCACCCACCGTGCAAGCCCCGGGCCCGGAGCACTGGCTTAACAGATCATAGACTTGGAACCAAAAGGGCACTCTGAGGTCACTCCTCAAGTCCATCTGCTACAAGCCCTTCCTTTCACAGATACAAGGCTAGAGGCATTGTGGGAAGAAGTATCTTATCCAAGGTTACTCAAGTAACAAGTGGCAGAGTAGGAAAAGGAAGCCCAAGTCGGTTCTCTTCCTGCTACATTGGGCAGTCTCAAACAGAACTGGCCTGAACTGAACTGGGGGGGGGGCTCTCTGGCGGCCGAGCGGGAGGGGCAGGTCTTGGAAGCCATTCGCCGAGCGCTCTTGAAGCGCCCACTCTGGCCCACTTTGACAGAACGTGGCCTAGGGAGCACCCTCCTCCCATGAGGGACCTGTTTTTGGATGAGTAGCAAAGTCAAGGGCATCCCTGTGGGGGGTCTGACTCTCGGGAGCCTCTGGGCTAGGGGCCTCCGTGGAACTACTTTCCCAGCCCTTCCTGTTTCCTTCTCAGTTGTCCATTTCTGAGGCAGCTGTCAGCCTCTGGGCAGAAGGTTGCCCTCAGGAGCTGTGTGCCCCCCGCCTCCCGGGCCACTTGCTCACACAGCTGCAGTGGAAATCGCCACAGCTGTCACCTAGGCTCAACCCCACCGACATTTCTGTCAGGATTCAGGACACCTGGGTTTGGCACTCAACTTTGCCATTGGGAGCCAGGCTACAGAATGGATCGCTACCAGACTCATGGCTGGGGGGGGGGGCACAAAATTGTGTAGAGCCTCGAACTAGTCAAAGTAAAGATGGCTGGAGAAAGTCCCAGGCTAGACCCTGTTGGTAGGAACTACAAGGAGTCTGACTGTGTGCACCCTAACCTTGGGAGGTGTCCTGCTGCCAACTGGGCACAAAGTAGAGATGATCAAAGCCGGGATGGCCTTAGATCACCCGGGTTGAACTACTGATTCCTCAAGGAGGAGACTGAGGAAACACAGAGCAAGCAGGGAATCGGCAGCAGAGCTAGAATTCACACCCGGGCCCTTGGATCCATCCATCTCTCCGCAGCAGTACCGGACCCTAGGTAGTAACCATTGGCAGAGTCTGGGCCACTCGTTCCCAGGGCCTTTTGTGACATTCTGCCGGCATCAGGGGAAGCGGGGGTCTCTCTGGCGGGCCCTTTCCCAGGTGAGAAGGAACAGGTAATGATGCGTGACGGATCTGGATACGTCCACGTCGGCCAGTGACTCACCTTCCATGGCAAATGGTCCCACAGACAAGAGGTTGGACGGACACACACACACACACCCCTTTTCCTTCGATTCCCCACTCCATTTCATTTTGTTGCTTTTGGCCCATCTCTTGAAGGTCTGGAGTCCCCTTCCCATCATCCATCTTGTTAGCTTGCCTTTCCAGCTATGTCACTTGCCAACATGAAGGCAAAAGGAGGATCTCTACTGTCAGAAGACTTAGTACATACGGGACGGGAGTTTCACTTAGAGACCGTCCTCGGCTGGAGATTTGGCTCGGGCCCCTCAGATTGATTTCTTACCCCCCCCCAACAAGGCTATAGACTAGTCTCTACTCACTGAGGAACCATGCTCAGAGCGTGTAACGGGGGAGGAGGAACCTTGTATAAGAATTAGATGGGGGAGGGGAGAACACAGAGAAGCACTTTAGGTGAAGTTCAACGGAGAAAGAAACAAACAACATCGTCGTCAAAAGCTACCGGAGCCCGGGGGAGAGAGAAGAGACGAAGAGTTTGGCAAACATACCCCAAGGGTGGAACAAGGGCAGCCGTGACGGTGGTGGGGGACTTTACTATCTGAACACACAAAAACGTGGAGACACCTACAGACGACTGGACGTCCCATAGACATTTCCAACTCCGCGTTTCCAAAATGGAACGTGTCGTTTTGCCCAAACCTTCTCCTGCCCCGTCCTAGCATCGGAGGGTAAAATAGCCATTGAAAGACTTCACGGATCACCTCCTGAAAGAGACTCTAAGATGAAAACTCCGAGGAATACCGCAGCCAAATTTCAGGACTATCGGCCAAGGAAAAAATATCGCAAGCAGCCAGGAAGAAGCAGTTTGAAGACCGAGGAGTCACCCTGAGGATCCCCCAGGACCTAGCAGCTTCCACCTTAAAGGGTTGAAGGGCCAGAAATAGGATATTCCCAAAGGCAAAGGAACCTGGCGTGCAGCCAAGGTTAAACCACGCAGCTAAACTGAGCATTATCTTTCTGGGAAGACGATGGCCATTCAACGATACAGGTGCATTTCATTCACTTCTGATGAAAAGATCAGAGCCGAACCAAAAAAACAAATGATCTCTAAAAACAGAACTTAAGAGAAGCATAAAAAGGAAAAAAAAAAGCTCTTGAGAACTATATTTCTGTTATGGGTCTACTTAGAGAGTGCAGGTATAATTTGATTTTATTGTGATAATATGAAAAAGAAACTAAAGGAGGAAAGGAGATTGTACCAGAAAGAGAGGGAAAGGGAGGTAAAATAAGGGAAATTACATCTCATGAAGAGGCAAAGAAAACCTATTATAGTTGAGGGCAAGAAGGGAAGGGGATAAACATTGTGTGAGTCTCACTCTCATCATATTTGGCTCAGAGAGAGACTATCACACATATTTGATTTCACAAACTTGTTTCGGATAAGTGGGAGGGGAAAGGGGAAAAGGAAGGGGAGGGCTGTTTGAGAGAGGAGGTGGTCAGAAGCAAAATACTGGGCAGGAGAGAAGGGGGAAGGGAAAGAGAAAAGCAAAACTTGGGGTAAATAAAATGGCAGGAAATGACAGGATTAGTTATTTTAACTGTGAATGGCATGAACTCTCCCATAAAGTGGAAGCTGATAGCACACTGGATTAAAAGCCAGAATTGTACAATATGTTGTGGACCAGAAACATATTTAAAGCAGAGTGATACATACAGAGCAAAGGTAAGAGACTGGAACAGAATCGATTATGTTTGAGGTGAAGTTATTAAAAAAAAAAAAGCATACATAGTGATCCTAACCTCAGATCAAACAAAAGCAAAAATAGATCTAATTAAAAGATAAGGAAGGAAACTATCTTGCTAAAAGGTACCACAGATAATAAAGCAATATCAATACTAAACATATGTGCACCAAGTGTTATAACATCCAAATGGCTAGAGGAGAAATTGAGAGATGCAAGAAGAAAGACACCAAAACTGTACTAGTGGGGGATCTCCACCTTGCTCTCTCAGAACTAGATAAATCGAGACACAAAATAAGAAATTAAGGAGGTACCTAGAATTTTAGAAAACTTAGCTCTGATAGGCCTTTGGAGAAAATTGAGTGGAGCCTGAAAGGAGCTTACTTTTTTCCTTGGCAGTTCTTGGAACCTCTACAAAAATTGACCATGTTTTAGGGCATAAAAACCTCAAAATCAAATGTGGAAAGAATAAATGAATTTTTTTCAGATCATGATATAATGAAAATCACACGCAATATAAGGCCAGGAGAGACCAAAAATTAATTGGAAAATAAATAATCTCATCCTAAAGAACGAATGGGTGAAACAGCAAATCACAGACACAAACAACTTCATCCGAGACAAGGACAATAAGAAGACAACGTAAGAAAATTGGTGGGATGCGGCCAAAGTGGTCATAAGGGGTCATTTTATACCTCTAGATGCTTACTTGCATAAAATAGAGAAAGAGCAGATTAATGAATTGGGCTTAGTATTAAAAAAAAAAACTAGAAAAAGAATTAAAAACCCTCCATTCAATACCAAGTTGGAAATTCTGAAAAGAAAAGGGGAGATGAATAAAATTGAAAATAAGGAAACTATTGAATTAATAAATAAAACTAAGAATTGGTTTTATGAAAAAAATCAACAAATTAGATAAGCTTTTAGTTAATTTGATTAGAAAAGGGAAAGAAAATCAAATCGTTAGTCTCAAAAATGATAAGGGAGAACTTTCCTCCAATGAAGAGGAAAATAGGGCAATCATTAGGAGTCACTTTGCCCAACTTTAATGCCAATCAATTTGATAATCCAAGGGAAATGGGGGAATGTCTACAAAAATCAAGATTGCCCAGGTTAACAGAACAAGAAATAAATTATTGAAATAGCCCCATTTTAGAAAAAGAAACAGAACAAGCTATTCATCCACAGAAATCACACCGGCCAGTTCAACATGTTCTTTTACACCTGGCAGGTGGTCTTGGGAAGAGATGGGGACCGTTAGCAGCTGAGCACAGAGACCAGAGGTGGGAGCAGCAGGAGGGGCAGGCCGGGCTCACGCTCCCACTCTGCCGGAATTCGGGAAGACTAGGGGCCGGAAGAGACTCGGGGGCTGGCCCAGCCCAATGCCCTCCTTTCACGTCGGCCAAGGGAAGCCAACGCCTTGCCACGGGTCCCGCCAAATTAATGGCGGAACCAGGACTGGAACTTGGTCTACAGAGAACAGATTTCAAGTCGCCCTAATGCCTCATTCATTCAATCGACCAACCAACGTTAAGCACAAAGGGTGGTGTCAGATGCTGGGGAAATTCAAAGGGTGAGAGGAGGAAGGGAGAAGAGGTGAGGAGGAAAGAAAGCAGTAGGGAAAAGGTTGGGAAGGAAAAAGATCCAGGAGGGAAAGTGAGGTGGTGAAAAGGGACAAGGGCCAGCAGAGGGAGAGGGACTGGGGGCAGTGGGGGAGAGGGGAAGACAGAGGGGGCAGGGGACTGCAGCTGAGTCTAGGTCTCTCACATGCTCCCCTGGCAGCAGGATCGGGGTGGGAAGAGGGGACGGGGGGCTCTGGGGTTTTGTGGTCACCGATTCTGCCTCCTGCTTTCTCACAGTGGACACAAGCAGCATTGTGCTTAATGAGAACAATCCCCCAGGTCAGAATGGGGGTGTGTGTATATGAGGGGGGACAGAGGGACGAGGGGGGGGACAAAGAAGAGAGACAGAAGCAGATGGAGAAAGAGAAAGAACATGTAGCAGAGCTGTTCCTCCTCCCCAGTCAGAGCCAATGTCTATATTTCTTCCAAAGCCCAGTCCAGCCCCAGAGGCTGCTGGGAGGTGAACAGAATCTGGCCCCGGCCCTACTCCTAGTCCCTCCTCTCTGCTCTTCGGGCTTGTGGAACTTGGCACAGGGAACAGAAGCTAGAGTTGGGGGAGGCTGACCAGTCAGGAGGGAGGGTCAGTCCCTATAAGCCCTGAGCCCTCATCCCAGGCCCTCGGTGAAAGGGAGGGCCCCGAGGCCTGGCCGCCGCCTCCTACAAGGTTTGCGCTCTTTGGCCCGGGACAGATGTTGGGCGTCGGCTGGGCGTCCCGGCCCAGGCTCCATCTTTTCCCCCTGCCCCCCCATCTTTCTCACCTCACATCTGTCCCTTTCTAAGTAGGGAATCTGTGTTGTCGGGGTCTCCGGGTCCCAGCTCAGACCCACCCGGGCCCGGCTTTTCTGGGGCCAATGGAGATGTCGGTAAACTCGGGTCACACGGCCCAAGGCTTTCCCACGACCCCAAGAAGGGGGGGGGGACAAGGACTGCAGCCTGCAGTGGGATGAAGGCTTCGGTCGAACCCAAGGCGACTCCGCTAAGGGGCCGTTATGTACCGACCGCGGGACCGGGCGCGTGGCGAGACGGTCCAGGCCTCGGGCCCAGGAAGTACAGACTCGGAGGAGCAAAAGCCAAGGGAAATAGAGGGGGACGGGAAGCGGGGAATGAGCTGACCCAGGAAGAGAAAAGTACTCCGAGGTAGACTGGAGGAGGAGAGGGGGCCGGCTCTTCCATTGGGAGCAGACTGGGCCGAGGCAGAGGGAGGGCTGGGAAACGGAGCTCCGCAAAGGGCAGTGCCTTTAGTTGGGCGTGAAAGGGAAAGGGGTGAAACAGGGCTGGAGGGGGAGATGGAGCCAAACTGCTTGATCCTGGAGGCCTGGGAAGGTCACAGAAAGTTCTCCAGAGGTCAGTTGGGTGGAGTAGGAATGGAAGAAGGCTCCCGAGGTGGAACAGGGAAGGGGAGGGCGAGGGCTTCAGGCTGGCGGCTACGCCGGTAAAGCCAAGGGGTGACACACTAAGCATTGTGGGGCTTGGCCACTGCATGAACTGGGCCGTGAGAGGCGGGGAACACTAGGGGAAAGTCAAGCCCAAGTTCCAGAGCATGGGTGTGGAGGAGAGGGAGGGGGGAGCTGCCCGGGAGGCTGGAAAGGGGTGAGGCTATAGGAGTGTGGACCGGGGATGGGGATGGAGACATGGGGTAAAGCTCAGTCCTTCTCCTCTCTCTTCCCCCCCCCCCCCCCCCGCCATGCCATGGCCAATCAGCTAACACTTCCCCCCTCCTGCCCCATCTCCCTTCCAGGCCCCCTTCTCTTCCCTCCCACGGCCCTCATGACCTCTCCCCCGGCCTAGCTGGGCTCCCCATCCCGGGCTCTAGGGATTGTGGTCCTCTGACTAAATTTCATTGGATTCTGGGACATCCGGGCACTGCCTACTATGTGCCAGGCGGTGGGCTAGGCGCTTAAATCCACCCCCCCATTCAAACAGTCTGATCCTATCCCATGGGGGGGTACAAACCCCACCTGGGCTGCTGCCAACAAACTTCAGGCTTTTGTGGAGTCAAAGCCCCTCAGCAGCTGCTGTCTCCTCCCCTTCCATCTCCCCTGCCCCCTTTTCTCTCTTCTTCCCCCCATTCTTTTCTCCCTCCCTTCTTCCTTTCTTGCCCCTTTTTCTCTCCTTCCTCCCCCCATTTTCTTCCTTCCTCTCTTCTTTTTTCTCCCTCCTCCCCCCATTCTCTTCTTCCCTCCTTTCTCTCCCTCCTCCTCCCCCATTCTCTTCTTCCTCCCTTTCTTGCCCCCTTTTCTTCCTCCTCCTCCCCCATTCTCTTCTTCCTCCCTTTCTTGCCCCCTTTTCTCCTTCCTCCTCCCCCATTCTCTTCTTCCTCCCTTCGTCCTTTCTCCCC
>JAJPUD010013213.1:0-34410 GCA_023553655.1 Myrmecobius fasciatus | reverse complement strand
AGAGACAGAGAGACAGAGAGACAGAGAGACAGAGAGACAGAGAGACACGGTCTGGCTAAATAAAAACGAGTCCCCCATTTTCTATCTTGTTAACGTGGGGCCTTACATATGCGTCAAGGGTCTTATTACCTAGAGTCTGAGCCAAAAGGGGGGGCTATTGAAAGCCCCCCGAGACCGAACACGGGCCACACGCCTCCTGGGCTTCAGCTCTGGGTTACACTTTATCAATTTGGGGGCTTGTTAGGGACACCGGCCTTGCGGGCTTGCATCAGCAGCCTTTCCCCCAACTGTCTCTTGCGTGTCACCTGCCACGGGAGTACAGACCTTCCCCTTGTCCTTGCCATCATCTAAGATGGCAAGATGCAACTTTCAGGGCGGGCGGACGCTCCCTGGGTCAGTAAGGGCCCCGACTCCCACGTCTGCCCCTCGTGGTGTCAAAATGAGCCGAGTCAGGGCTCGTCACGGGGGAAGAAGCAACTCGAGGAGCCGCTGCCGCCACTGCCGCTGCCGCCTCCCCATCATCCAGTTCCTTCCGGAAGCCTCCTCTTCATCAGGGCCCCCATCCCTGGAGCCAGGACCAGGAGCTGGGGGCGGGGGACCTCGCCACACAAAACCTGACGTGGTGCTCGTGGCTGAGCCTCGTCACCCAGGAGGCCTGGAAGGGACCGCCCCGAAGGGGCGGCGAGACCAAGGGCCATCTCGGGCGCTCCCTTCCGTCTCCATGGCTCTGCTGAAGGGACGGCGCCATATTGAAAGAAGCAGGAAAGGGAACTCCCTACCAGGCCGATTCCATCCCAGAATCCTCAGGTAAATCCCCTTTATGTGGCTCTGTTCTCCCGGGCTTGAGACACACACACACACACACACACACACACACACACACACACACACACTCCTCCATCCCACCTTGGCCCTAGATCCTGAGGCCCCAGAGAGCCGGGTTCAAGTTCTGGCTCCAGGGCTTAAGCTCTGAAGCCGACGAGGCAGCCATTAGGGCCGTTGGGGTGCACGGCAGGCCCACATCTCGCACCCCCAGCTCTCCGTCCTCCCACCTCGCTCCGTCACGGGACCTCCCTAAGGAGTGGGTGGTGTTTCCCGAGAGAATATATTAGGGGGGGGCGGGGGGCACTGGAAAATGAGCCATCTGCCTCAATGGCCCTGAATGTCCCACAGAAAAATCGGGCACAAAAGGGCCAGCGGGACCCTGGGTGGGGGGCTCATCACGTGCGAGCTGGCTACAGGCTTCTGGGTAATCCCTCAGGTGGGGAGTACTGGCGACAGCCCCAGAGGGAGCTGGTTCTCAGACCGGGATGGCGCCCTCTGACCCCACCGTCCCCTCGGTCACCAAAGGGAGAGTAGCTGGGCGACAGCCAGGACGCATCTGGGAAAAGAGCCGAGAGTCCGGGGGAGTTCATCGGCCGGTTCCCAGGAGGCCTCTGGACACGCTGCCAAGGTCGCCCCGCTCCCGGGCCGGCCTCCCCGCCGCCCCCCGCTCCCGGGGCCTCCCGTCCCCTTTCCGCTCCCTTCTCTCTGCCTTACGTTTTCCTCCTCAGCCTGCCGTACCAGGGGGCACATGCGGGCACCCACACCCCCTTCTTCCTTCTCTCTCCCTACATTAGCACCCAAGGACCTTGAGGAACAGCAGGGGGGCCCGTGCCCCCCTCCCTCCCCGTTCTCCGCAGTGACCGTCCTACCCTCTCCCTGGAAGCCCAGTCCGCCAGTCCCCGGCTCCCTTCTGCCATCCACGCCCACCAAGCAGCAGAAGCCCCCCCCCCGCCCCGCAGAGGTGCCCGGGCTCCTCGAAACCCCGAAGGGAGCCTCGAACTCCCTGGACAAACGGGGCCCGAGGTCCCGGCCCCTCGCGGTCGCCCACGAGGGCTTCCGACCGAGCCGGACTCTGCCGCCTCCCGTAGAGGCCAAGGGGAGGTCGCGGCTCGTTTGGGTCCGGGCGGCAGGCGGAGGAGGAATTAGCCAACAGGGAGGGGTCCAAGCCCAGGGGAGACTAGTCCCGGGCCGGGCCGGAGCCCTCCGCCGAGCTTCTAGGCCAGTGTTCTATCTGCGTACGGACGGGTGTGTATACAGTGGGGTCTACTCGGTGATCTTCCCAAAGACTGAACTTGGGAGAGGGGCAGACGGGAGCCCGGGCAAGGGCGTGTCCTCTGAAGCCCCGCTTGGGACGGCAACAAAATATTGGGGGGCCTTCACGTCGGGAAGGCTTTGAAATGGGGGGTCTGCTTTCTATCTGGAGGCTCGGGGAACCCCGATGGATCTAGGAACCTATGCCAAACCCTGATGCTCCAGAGGGGTAAACTGAGGCCCCGCCTGAGAGAGGGAGGAACCCAATATCTCAGGCAATAGGCTCCAGGCCTGGGATTTCACTGGCATAGGGAACTCCCAGGAAGGAAACGCCCTCCACCTATACAGGTCACCCCTCCCCAACTTTAGCATCGGGAAGCTGCCCGGAACACTGAGGCAGACGGGCAGCAGAGGCCGACCCCGAAACCCGGGCCTGCCCGGCCGGCGTCCCCGGGAGAGGAGGGGGACCGTGGGAGACCCCGAGGACAGGTCTCCCCCAAACTTTCGAGGGGGCAAGAGGAGCTGGGAGGAAGGAGACTTACCTAGTGGGCGAGGAGGAGAACCAGAAGGCGGTGCTCCCGCCTCCTGCCTCCTGCCTCCTGCCTCCTGCCTCCTGCGGCTGCCTCCCTTTGAGGGGGCGGCTCCGGGAATCCTGGGACTCAACCATCAGGCTTCACTTAAGCTAACAAGTAATTATCCCTGGCCGGAAAATGAGAAGCAGGTGGCCGGCCCAGCACCCTCAAAGGCCCCTTCCTCGCCCATCACGTGCACCCACACCAAGCTCAGCGGGCCTCCCCGGACTACAGGGAGCTCCCCTCCCAACTCCCCCGTGTGGCCGGCGTGGCCAGGGGTAATCTCCCCATCTTCCAGATGAGGAAACTGAGGCTTTGAGGGGGAATGATTTCCTGGTACCCCAAGCCGGGTCCCCGGATTTCAAGGGGCCAGTGGTGTGGGCACGGTCACTCGCGGTCCCCAAACCCCGAGGTCTGTGCTACTTCTCTGCATCATGCTCCCCCTTCCAGGGGCTGGACCCTGGGAGACAGCTGCCCGGAGGCCCGCGGGCTCCTGGGCGAGGAGAAGGAGGCCAGCTGAAAACCCTCTGCTGAAATCCCACCTCGGCCACACCCTTCCTTAGCCTCAGGCCCGGCTTTTTCCCCTCCCGGCCTCAGCTTCCTCCTCTGACCTCTCAGGCTCTTGGCAGGTGGGAGCCCCCAGAAGGATGGCCTGCCTTTCTTCCTCACAGCCCTGCAGGGACCTCGGGAACAGGAGAAATCCAGCTGCGGGCTTTCCAGGTGGGTGGAACGGCTGGCTCCGGAGCCTCCGCGGGCCGAGGCTGGGACCCCGGGACTCCGCGGGCACGGTGGCCCCAAAATGAGCGGGGCGCTGACCTTTGCTTTCAGTGGGATATTGGTCGGCAAGTCCCAGGCATGGGCCTCCGGGGGAGGAGGGGCTGGTTCCTGGGAGTCAGAAGCCCAGGGTTTTGCACAGGATGAACTGAGTGCCCTTGGTCAAGTCCCTTCCCCTTTCTCTCAAGTCCTGGGCCCTCCTCCCTCCACGTTCTGTCATTTGGTGACCTAGCTGCCGACGTTAATGGATTTGCTGATCCACTTGATGGAAAGGACTCTGAGTTCTAGTCACTCTGTCTCTGTATCTCTGTCTCTGTGTCTCTGTCTCTGTGTCTCTCCCTCCCCTCTGTCTCTGTGTCTCCCTCCCTTCTGTGTCTCTGTGTCTCCCTCCCCTCTGTGTCTCTGTCTCTCCCTCCCCTCTGTCTGTGTCCCTGTGTCTCTCCCTCCCCTCTGTGTCCCTTTGTCTCTCCCTCCCCTCTGTGTCTCTGTGTCTCCCTTCCCTCTGTGTCTCTGTGTCTCCCTCCCCTCTGTGTCTCTGTCTCCCTCCCCTCTGTGTCTCTGTCTCCCTCCCCTCTGTGTCTCTGTGTCTCCCTCCCCTCTGTCTGTGTCCCTGTGTCTCTCCCTCCCCTCTGTGTCTCTGTGTCTCCCTTCCCTCTGTGTCTCTGTGTCTCCCTCCCCTCTGTGTCTCTGTCTCCCTCCCCTCTGTGTCCCTGTGTCTCTCCCTCCCCTCTGTGTCCCTGTGTCTCTCCCTCCCCCGTGTGTCTCTGTGTCTCTGTCTGTGGGTCTCACACCGATCTAGGCTGTTATTCCTTCTAGCCCAAAGCCGGAACCGTGGGTCAGCGGCCCACGTGGGGCCTCGGCAGTGCACGTGGGGGTCCCGGGGACTTTCTGAACGCCCTGACCCGGAACCGCTCCGAGAGGCAGCGCGCCACGAAGCCGAGGCGCTCCTCCTGGCGGTGCCCGGCGGCCCAAGTTCCCCGCGGCCTCGGTTCTGAACGGCCAGATGCTCTAGGCCGCTCTAGGCCAACGTGTGGCCCGTTGGTCCGTGCGCTCTGAGGCCCTTCCGTCGTTCCCCGTGCTCCAGAGATCACTAACCGCACGCTTTCTCTTCCGGCGTTCCTGCCCCATGCTCACAGTTCTCTTCCGGCTCTGAGTCTGTTCTAAAGCCCCGGCAGTCTATGTTCTAAGTACCTTCCAGAACTGACGTGCATTATTTTTTCCTGAGGCAATTGGGGTTAAGTGACTCGCCCAGGGTCCCACAGCCAGACCACATTGGAACTCGGGTCCTCCTGACTTCGGGACTGCGGCTCTAACCACTGCACCACCTGGCTGCCCCCCCCCCCACGCCATTCAATTCTCAAGCCCCCCTCCAGCTCGGACAACCTAAGCTCTCTCGTCACGTTTCGCGTTCCGAGGCTCCCTCGGGTTTTGCCGTTTCACGTCGTGTTTTTACGAGTCCAGTGCATCTGTCGTTCGATGCCCAGGCTCGAGCGCCCTTCCGGTTGAACGATGGCGTGCCCTAAGCCCCCTGGTAGCCGCGGAGGCTACACCTGCTTCGGACGCCAACGATGAGCACGGATCCTCGTCCTTCTCGGCTGGAAAACGGGGCCGAGCCATCACGGAGGGCCTGCTCCCGGACGCGCGCTATGGACGTGCCCAAGTTCTCCTGCAACACGAGGGCAATGTCCTCACACTCACAGTCTATCGTCGGCCCAAGCTGTGTGTGTGTGTGTGTGTGTGTGTGTGTGTGTGTGTGTGTGTGACAGAGAGACAGAGAGACGGGAGAGACAGAGAGACGGGAGAGACGGAGAGACGGGAGAGACGGAGAGACGGAGAGACGGAGAGACGGAGAGACGGAGAGACGGGAGAGACGGAGAGACGGGAGAGACGGAGAGACGGGAGAGACGGGAGAGACGGGAGAGACGGGGAGGAGAAAAAGAGGAGAGAGAGATGCAGAGAGACAGACAGACAGACAGAGAGAGAGAGGGAAAAGGGAGAGACAAAAAGACGAGGTCTCCCGGGAATGTACACGTTGGGTCTCGGGGAAGATCGGGGAGGGGGAACCTCTGCCAGTAGCCCAACTCCGTGCAGACGGGCCACGGGCCCTCCCTTGGCTCTTCAGCCAGCCAAACGTGGGGGCGGGCACGGGGTCTCTGCGGCAGAGCCAGGTGCCTTTCATCATGGGGCTCTCCCGGAGACCCAGCCTGCCCCTGTGCGACCGAGCAGCGGCGGCGGCGGCAGCTCTTCTGCTGCTCTCCTCCCTTCGCTGGGCTAGCCCGAATGCCCGGCCCGGTCTGGCCCGGCCCATCTGTCTTCAGATGAGGACGACGGAGAACCGGTGACTCCCGGAGCCCCGGGCCCGGAGGCAGGGGTGGAAGTTTGGCGGCGAGATTGAAAAATAAAAGAGATCCGCTCTCGTCGGGACCCGGCCCGGAGGTCTGCGCCTGGCCCCGGCCGCTCCGTCCTTTTTTTCGGCTCCTCGGACCCATCGGGGTTGGAGACGGCCCAAAAGCTGAGGGCGGGTAGGGGGGTGGCGAGCTCAGTTACAGAGAAACAAGGCCTTGAGGGAGGCAGAGACTCGCTGCCCGCTTTTGTGTGTGCGTACAAACTTGTGCTCGGCGGAGTCTCGGGGACTTGGGCAGGGCTTGGCGACGGAGCCAGCGTCCCGAAAGGTCTCGTCGGGCCCGAACCTCGTGAGAGGTGACCCGATGGGCCTTCGCGTGTCAACGTCTCCAAGACTAACTCTCCAACTTCGAGAGACACAAGATGTGGCCGGGGGGCGCTCTTTCCGAAGACGATCCGGAAGTCCCGGCGGACCCGAGACGAGTCGAGAGCCCCAGATGCGGTCCCTGGGGAAGATGGCGTCGTCTTGGGCCGCCTTACGGGAGGTCCCGTCCCGCTCTCTAGTCAGAACTTGTCTATTGTTTTTGGTGCCCCGTGTCAGGAAGGAAACGGATAAATGGAAAAGCTTCCGGGAGAGAGTACACGGTGGCAGAAGGCCTCCGGCTCCCCCGGGACGAGAGGCCGCCGCAAGGCCGGCCACGCTCGGTGTTAGGGGAAGACGTGGCGGGAGGCGTCGGGCTCTGAGAGCGGGGGACCAGGGCCGGGCCGGGCAGAGGCTGCTGCTCGGGGATGTTGGGAGGAGCGGGGCCTCTGAGCCCCGAGAGAACACAAGACTTCTGCAAGTCAGAGATGGACGAGGAAGCTCCCGGGTGGCCCCCCGGGAGCTGTCAAGGAGCCAGACCTCCTGGGCTTAGCACAGCTGAGAATGCTGGGTAAAGCCAGATCCCGGCTTGGGGAAGTGACTGGGGCAGGGGCGTGGAGCTCCACTAGGCAAGGTGAGGGGCTCGAGGGCCTGGGGCCGGCCCAACAGCCACAGGCTTGGACGGGAAGGGGAGCATTTCTGAGACTGGCCGGGCCCGGGCGAGAGCCGGAGCAGCAGCGGCCACCACCTGTGGGCAATGGAGACTGAGGAAAAGGGGGGGGGGGCTGAGGATCTCTCCAAGGTGCCGGACTCTAGGAGCCCCTCCGCCCATGGAACAGGACTCGGTGAGTGGGGATGTTCCACGTGCCAGGGCTCCCAAGACCACAAGAAAGCGGTGAGAGTCGAGTTCGAGACACGGGAGGGGCTGGCTGGGGCGGGAGGGCAGCGCGAGGTGGCGAAGTGGGGACAGCCCCGGGCCTGGCCTGCAAGTGTGGCCTCTGACTCTTTACCGGCTGTGGGACCTCAGTCAGGTCCCTCGTAGCCTCTCTGCCTCAGCTTCTGGGCCGCTAAGTAACCTTTTGGTAGCTCGCGAATGACCCGACGGCCGTCTCCTTTTGTTCGAACGTCAGGCTAGACTTGCGGGGCCCGGCCCGAGGCAGCCCCGGCCTGGCAAAGCGGGGGGGGGGACGGGACACCGGGGCCGCCCGAGGGAGAGGAAGAGGGAGAAGAGCAAGGGGAGGGGGGGAGACAGAGACAGAGACTAACAGATCCAGAGGAGAGAGACGCATGGAAGAGACATAGAAATGAGAGACACACAGAGAGAGAGACTAACAAACAGAGATGAGAGAGAAGCAGAGAGACAGACACACAGAGAGATGAGAGAGACAGAGAGAGATATGAGCTAGACACAGAGACGCAGGGAGAGACAGATAGTGACAGTGACAGAGACAGAGATGAGATACAGATATGCCAGACAGAGACGGAGACAGACACAGAGAGATATCAGACAGACAGATATGGCAGAGAGAGAGATATCGGAGAGACAGATATCAGAGAGACGGATATGCCAGACAGAGACAGAGATATCAGAGAGATGGGCCAGACAGAGGCAGAGGCTGTGAAGTGCACACAGGGGAGGAGGTGGGGAGGGGGCGCTACGTCCACGTCAGCCAACCGGGGAAGAACCCGAGGCTTGCCGAACTTCGGCTCCAGCCAGCCGAGATGGGCCGAGGTTCGTCGGCAGCGGGCCCTCGGCCATCGTCCTGGGGGGGGGTGCGGTGTGGGGTCTGTTCCCCCAGGAGCTCCGGCCACAGTGCCCGAGCCCCCCGGAAAGGAAAGTCCAGTGGCCCCAGCAGACCGTTGCCCCCCACCCCCACCCCGGGACGTGAGAGAAGAGGCCGGAGCACCTGCTCTGCCGGGGGCCCTTTACGTTCCCCTTCGTTAGAAGGGGAGCTTCTCGGGCACAGGGACCAACCGATTCTTCTGTTTGGACACTCGGGTCCTGGCACACAGTAGGTGCTTAATAAATGCTTCCCAGATGGGCTCATTAGTGAGCTCGGGAGGGCGGGCAAAGCTTTGGGACTTTCCCCGTTCCCTACTTCACGAGGCAAGTGTAAGGGAAAGTGCTGTGATGATGCTGCAGGGGGCAGTGCGGTTCAGTGGCAAGGGCCCGTGGGCAGAGTGGGGCCCGTCGGAGCCCTGGCCCGAGTCGTGTGGCCGTAGCTAACGGAACCCGCCGTGGGCCTCCCTTCTCAGCCAGGGGCTACGCTATGGGAGCCGGGGCCTTTTCCGGGCCCCTCCGTCACCGCGCGGTGGAGAGCCAAGGCCCCGAGAGGGGCGCCGGATCCCACCTCCGCGGGCCAGGAGCCGCCCCGCCGTCTCCCCGGGCTGCCGGCTTCCCTGCGCCGTCCCATCCCTGCTCCCGCCGTGGAGCTGGGCACGGGCAGGCGAATGGGCCCCTCCCCCCTTCTCTGGGTTCTGGAGACTGTGGGGGGGGGGCGTTCAAGCACTAATTGGTAGTTGCAAGGAGCGAAAGTCATTTCCTGAGATGACAAAGAAACGTCTTCATGGTGACTAAGCAAGCGGGCTGGGGGGGCTGGGCCGCTTGCCTTCTGCTGCGCGCCAAGGAGCCAGAAGGCCGGGGCGTGGACGGGAGCCATGGCACACTGGGGGGGGGGCGGGGGCCGGCCCCCGCCAGGAAAGCGGCTCCCCGCGAGCACGGGGTCTGCAGGCCCAAGCCCCGATGCACGATGGGGCGCTAACATGTACCCACACGCTGACGGGAGGGCCCCACACGCCAAAGACACGCAAGGCCCCGCACGGACACGCTACTCCGTGTGCCCACACGCCCGAGTGCGGCAGGGAGAGCCTCTCGTCCCTCCCCTTTGGGGCCCGGCGGCCCCAGCACCTGCCCCTGCCCGCCAGCCTGTCGGTGGACAGGGGAAGGGGAGCCCGGTCCGACCCCGTCTGCCTGGTCTCGGAGCCCCTCCCCCCCCGGCCTGAAGCCTCCTGTGTGACCGGCCGGGCCCTGCCTGTGACCACTGAGGGGAGCCCCGGGCAGCAGGGGGCTGGGGGCGGGGGGCTCTCACTCAGGGCGTCTTGGCCCCCTCAGGGAGGAGTCTGCTCCCTTGCAGTAGAGAATGGGGAGGGGGACGGGAAGGGAGCAAGCTGGACGCGGGACACCTGGCTCCCGTTCTGAAAAGCCTGGGACTGTGAGCGGCTGCCCGGCCTCTCTGAGCCTCAAAATGGGGCCAGCATCCTCGCCCAGCCTCCATAACCTATGACCTTCTGGGATGGGGGGAGTTCCTGAGCCCCCGAGGTCACAAGCACCCCAAGGGGGGCAGCCGGGCCACTGCACACCCCTGCTGTCCAAAGCGCCGCTGCCTTCCTGGCCTTGGCCGGCCATCTTGGGGAGCAAAGGTAGGAGAGCCCCTAGGTCAGGCGGCAGGAGGGCCCGGTGCACGGGGCTACAGCCCAGGGGCAGCTGCGCTTGTTCCTCCTTAGAGGGAGCCCCAGTTCCTTCCAGCCTCAGCTTGTGCAATCCCCCCTCCCTCCCTTCCTTCCCTCCTTCCCTCCTTCCCTTCTCCCTCTCTCCCCCCCTCCTCCCTCCCTTCCTAAACTCCCACTTGAGCGCGCCCAGGAGTTCCGTCAAGGCTCACCCCCACACTCAAGTTTCCAGGCCAGTTGGGGCGTCACTGGGGAAGGCAATCGGGGGAGCCAAAGGCGAAGGCACTTTGGGGGTCACCTTATCCCTCCCACCGCAGAGTGGAGGACGCCGAAGCCCTGATGGAAGCTGGGAGTGACTCACGTCAGGCCGTGAACAACCAAGTGCCGGGGTTTCCTGACCGCCAAGAGCAAAACCTGCTCCGGCGCCCGGAGGAGCGGCTACCCCTGGCTGGGACGCTTGGGCCTCCCTTCAGAGTACTTGACCTCAAATCACCTCAAGTAGAGGTCAGGAGCTCTCGCTGCCCCATGGAACCTGCTCCGCGGGCCCCTCGAAAGGGCGACAGGGAACGCCTGGGGTCCTCTGGCTTTATGAGGGGAGGTCCGGCCACTGGGGGCAGGGAATATCGACGGGATCACCCCCAGCCCTCGGTGCGATCCCTGCCGTCGGCCCTACCTCTGACCCTCGACCCCACCCCCGCACCCCTCTTGGGCTGCACTGCCCTTTCTGCCACCTCGGCATCCGTGCTCCTGCTCAAATGCCCTTTGCCGTCTTTACCGGACGGCCTCCTTGTCCTGTGGGGTCTCCGTAAGCAGCACCCTGAGCAGGACAGGGGATGCGGAGAACAGACCCCACATGTGGCCGCCCCGTGCCAGGAGTGGCTGTGGGCGCCTCTAGGCCTGCGCCCGCCGCCTCTGGCCGGGCCGGGGAGTGACAGACGGGAGTTGCTCCAGCCGGGCCTTTGGCTCGGCCCTCGGCTCCCTGGGAAGGCGCGCCGGGGGGCTCCGGAGGCCCGCTACCTGGGAAAGGGCAGGGGCGAGAGGGAAGAAGAGAAAAGCGGCTGCTGGCGAGTCAGGCCCCCGTGGGCGGGGTGGCCCCTGACGCCTTCTGGCTCCCAAGTCTCCCATGAAAGCCTGTGCCCACACGCCCTTGGCAGGGCTTTGGGAGGGGTGGCCAAGGATGTGCTCCCCCCGCTCAGCGCCCCCTGCCGGCGGGGCAGAGCAGCCGCTGTGGCTGCTCTCGGCGAGGGGACCCACAAGGAGATCCTTGGGTCAGCGAGGCTAGTCCGCAAGTTCCCCAAACTCCCAAAGAGCATGCCGGGGAGGCCCCCCTGAGCCTCTGACCCCTTGTGGCCACGGTCAGCTCCAGCCCCGGCCTCCTCGGGGATGGAAGGGCAGCCAGGGCTGGGAAAGAACCAAGAAAGGAGGAGAGAGAAGGCTGGACTGGGGGGGGGGGGAACGGGCTGTTTGCCAGCTGTTCTTCCCCCTCTCTTTCTTCTTCTTTCTATAGGTGATGGCAGCTCTCTGGGTCCCCCCCTCCACCGGGTGTGTATATACTTGCACAGCTGGGCTATCCAGGTCTACGTGTACTATGGGGGCTCCAGCCAAGCAGAACCAAGCTCCACACGAGCGCGGGGAGCGCCGTGGGGGACACGGGAGAGTCAGATACAAAACGCTTTGTAAAAAGAGGGGGGAGATGATTGGGGGGGGGCCCAAGATGGCATCTTGCCCAGATCAGGGCCACGGGAGGGCAGCGTGTGCACCTACGGACTCATCCAAGGCGTTGGTCCCAATGGTTCCCAGAAGGCCGAGAGCCCCGTGACGCTTCCCTAAAGTCATCCCATTGGCTGGGGCAATCACCAAATCGCCTCAAGTTGGGGGACAAGAGCATTCCCTGCTCCGGGGAACGCCCGGGGTCCTCTGGCTCTACGCCCTTGGGGGACGTCCCTCCGTCAAGCACTCTGGTCCGTGACAATAGTCTCAGCTACTTTAACGAGTTCGTCCCCGATCCAGATCTCAGGAAGAGGGGGGGAAAGCTCCCTGACGAGGGGGGCCGCGGTGATCCCCATCCCGGCTGTCCACGACCACTGCCTCCTTTTCAAAGGGCTGCCCGAGCACCCCCGGGACGGATCCTCCAAATCTCGCCGGACGACGGCCGTCAAACTCGACGTCGTGGGACGTCGACGATCCGCTGGCCCCCGAGTCTCCCTCCCCCGCCCCTTTCGTTCCGTACGACTCCAAACCACGGCAGTTCAGGAGTCCCAAAGGCTGCCCTCCCTCTAGGGTGGAGCACGTCCACGGCTGCTGATGGGACCTCATCGGGGAACCTCCCGGGGGACACGCGTCCCCCCCACTAAGCTGGCTTCCCAGCGCCTTGTGATGGTCTTTGCCTTTTTCCGGGCCGGACGCCATCTTCTCCAGAAAGCAGTTGTCTTTTCAAGACTGCGTCGTCTGCCAACCCATCCCCTCCACCTCCAGCAGGGGCCTGCCCCGTCCTCGTTCTTCTGCTCCCCCCCCCCAGCACGACTCACCGGGCCCCCTTTTGGCCCTAGCACCTCTCGGCGGCCTCCACGTGGGCTGGGCTTGGATCCCGGGCGGGGATTCTGGCGCCCTGACCTGCTCCTCCCTCCCCTGACTCGGGAAACTCTGGCTGGAAGTGGCCCCGGGAGAACTCCCAGCCTCTTCAGCTGGCCCTCCCTTTCCTTCTGCATCAAGAGCGTGGGTCGTGAGCTAGCGAGGGGCTCGTGAGCCGCCAGTCTCTCTGAAGCCCAAAGCGGGCCTCAGGCTCACACCTGTTGTTTTGTTCTTCCTGAGTATTGAAAATGGGTTCTTTTTTTTTTTTTTGGTGTCAGGAGTGGGATTTAAACCCATAAATGGGTTCGTTCTAAAGTCTGAGTCACAGCCATCGCTTCGTAGAGCCACACGGGACCCGGGAGACCGCGTGGTCCAACCCACGCCTGAACGATAGACCCCTGGCCCATGTCTCCGGCCAACGGGGACGTTCCCCTCGGAGACCTTCGATGATGGGGAAGTCGCTCCCTTTCGAAGGACCCCGTTCTCCTTTGAGGCAGCCTTACTCGGTAGCAAGTTTCTTTCCTAAAATGGGGTGCCGAGAGCCGGCAAGAAGACGCCACCTGGACGGGGTGGTGTCTCCGGCGGGCCGGACGCCTCCCTCGCTCGGGCCGCGCTCTCACCGGCGCCGGTTCCGTTTCGCTCAAATTTCTGTCTAGCGCCAACCAGATGTGGCGCCCCCAAACCACAGTGTCTACTCCGGTCACGCATTTGGCCAGGGTGAGACTTTGGGGATACCCTATGGCAGACCTAGTGGCTCCCGCTCGTGATGTGAGGTGGCGGGAGGGGGCGCCGGACTTGGGACCCGCCTTCAAATTCTGCTTCACGCGCTTCTTGGCTCGTGAACCCGGGCAAGTCGGTTTGTTTTTTCCCTTCCTCGGTTTCTTCATCTGTAACTTGGCGGTGGGCGTCACACCTCCCTCTCGGGGTTGTCGGCGGGCTTCCGTGAGACGGCATACAGAAAGCCAATGCTAGATCTCAAAGTGACAGCGAGACGCCACGTATCTATCCTCGATGAGGATGACGGCGGCCCGTAGGGGTCCCAGCTCCGACACGTAGTAGGTGGGCGACTCTCAGCAAGTCACTTTACCTGTCTTTCGGTGGCTGTAAATGGGGAGCCTCGTCCCGGCGCTCCCAACCCGAGAAGGGAGCGGACTGCCAAGGCCAGAGCTCCGGAACTCCTCGCGGCCTGGGAGCTCGCCGTGCCCGGGGGCCTTTCCCTCTTAGATTCTCCGTCTCCTGGCCGCGTCTCGGAGCTGGAGCCGGCGGCCACGCGTCCTCCTCGGCCACGGTTCTGTGAGCAGCCGCCGCGCTGCTTTTGCCCACAGAAAATGCTCCGTAAAGGGTAGATCGTATGCTTCCGCCGGCACCGTCCTCCTGCCTCGGCGACCATGGGCTCGGCTCCCTTTGCCTCGTTCATCTGGAGTCGGCCCCTGCCACGCGCCCCTTCCTAATCCCCCGGGACACCCCAGGGTGCCCCGGCGAGCTCGCACGGTTGCCTCGAGAGCTTCGCAATTTCCCACCTCGCTACTCGATGACCCCTCCGGCCCGGAAAAATGGGACCTTCTCGATTGGGTGATGGAAACGGAGTGGATCGCTGCCGTGCCGTGAGAAAGACGAAAGGGCCGGCTTCGAAGAGCCAAGGAAGAGCGCGGGGAGCCGAACCGGGAGAGCAATATGGCAAACCCGCCTCCGAATGGCTTCAAAACCGACCGATCCCGAAACTGAGCGATGAAGCGCGGGGCCCGCGTCCTGACACGGGGGACCGGCTCGAGACACAGAATGGGACCCAGCCAATGGGGAGCTTGGCTCTTTGGTGTAAAACTTTTTCCACCTGGCAGGGCGGCAAAGGAGAGAGAAACGAGCCGTTACGGGGCAAGGGTGACCTCGAGGGCGTGCCCTCGGCCAAGTGCCCCTCTGCTCAAAGCTGACGGCTCCCTCGTCCCTCCGGCCCGGCCTAGATCACGGCCATCTGTCCGTTACTGATCCCATGAGATACACGGTGGTATCGGGTGCCATTGCCAGTTCTAGACTTCCCGCTGGAACCCGGGAAAAAGGGGAGCCGGCCCTGGAAAGACGCCTAAGATCTTCGCGCTGGATCGTAAGCTCAGCGAGCGCAGCTCCTGTTTTAGAGGGGAAGATGCGAGGGGGAGGTTAGCGCTCGGGGTCCCACGGGGCGGCTCCACCCGTTACGAATCGCGAATCGCGGCTTCTGGCGAGCCGCGGGGCGGAGGGGAGACGGGCGAGCGGGCGGCGGCGCTTCGCCGGCGATGGCTGCCAAACAGGCCGAGCCCGGACGAGGCGGTACCGTGGGGGAGCGCCGAATCATAGCGGCAGAAGGCACGTGAATGGAGCAGCTGGACGCGAGGCCCAGATGACTTCAGAGTCCACGATGGCCGCCCGGGAGGTTGGTACAATCTAATGAGGAGAGACGAGAGCTCCTTGATCCTATCGTGCCGCCCAGCAAGCTGGCAGGGGTGGCTAGCGGCCTTCCACAACCAACCGGAACCAGGCCGAGCCCACGAAGAGCTCCTCTCGGAAGGGAAGGAACTTGGCCGGGGTAAGGGGGGGGGCGGGCCCGGTCCGAGCCTGACAATCAGTTTGCCAAGCCGGGTCGGCCCAAGTCCGGCCCGGTTGGGTGGAAGGAGATTTGAATCGGGACGTCTACACGCGGTCTTTGCTCTGGGGATGGCCTGGACCTCAGAGACCATGGAGGCCGGCCTCCTTATTTTACAGGGCAGGGAAGTGAGGCCCAAGGGAAAGCCGCCTGCCCCCGGGTCACTCGGATCCTCCCCCTGCCAAGGCCAGAGATCTAGCCAGCTGCCTCGGGCCAGAGGGAGTCTGGGAGCCTCTGGGCTCGGCAGGAACCTCACGGGTCACCTACCACCTACCTACCTCTTTGCGGGGGGAGGCCGTTTTCTGCGTCCCGGGGAGCCCATCGCCATTCCCGTTCCTTTTGGGTCTCTTCCGCAGGACAGCCTAGAGCTGTTGGTGGAAGGGTGACTGGGGGACGGAGCTGACCGTGTGACTTTGGGCCGCTTGGCTAACATCTCTGAGCCTCAGTTTCCTCCTCTGTAAAACGCAGCAGTAACCGCGTGAGGAAAGTGCTTTGCTGCGAAAGAGCGGTGCTTTCCTGTGGCTCCTGGGGCAGAGGGCTTTCGGCAGCTGCTGGGGCCCGAGCAGCAAGCGGGGGCAGGGGGAAGAAGGCCCCGCTGGACCTGGGGGGAGCCCGGCTGGGCTGGAGGTCAGAGATCCGGGGCCCACTTCCAGGCTACGGCCAGAGGCTCCCGGAACGGCGGAGGCACGTTTCTCAAGCCCACGGGGTCGGGTCCCCGGGCGGGCCGGCGTGGGCGGCACGGGACGGTCTGGGACGTGCCCCCCCCGTCTCCCGATCCAGGCCGTGGGAAAGGGGAGTAGGCGGCCACGCTGGCTGCCAGGGGGGGAGCAGGCCAAAGGAAGGTCCCGCTCGGGCCCGGCCTGGGCCTCCCCCGGGGAAAGTCCCCAGGAGGATGGGTGGGGCCCCCAGCCCGCCAGCACGGGGAGGCAGGCTCGGGGTGGAAGCGGCCCCCGAGTCATCGTGGGGCTCTCGGGGCCCCCGGCCCACGGAGTCGGCCCCATTGGGCAGCGGGTTCGATCGGAGGGGAAAGGAAGAGGCAAGAAGTGGCCTGCCTGCTGCTGCTGCTGCTGCTGCTGCTGCTGCCCTGGCTGGGCGTGCATGCGTGTGAGCTGCGAGTGTGCATGGGGGTGAGCTGTAAGCGTGTATGTGTGAGCTGTAAGTGTGCATAGGTGTACACTGTAAGCGTGTGTGTGTGAGCTGTAAGTGTGCATAGGTGTGAGCTGTAAGTGTGCATGGGTGCATGCTATAAGCATGTCTATGTGAGCTGTAAGCATGTCTATGTGAGGCGTAAGTGTACATAGGTGTGAGCTGTGGGTGTGAGCTGTGAGTGTGCACGGGTGTGTGCTGTAAGCATGCATGTGTGAGCTGTGAGTTGTAAGCGTGCGTGGGTGCGCGCTGTGCCCACCGTGTTTCCACAAGGGGGTGCTCTGAGATCCCAGGAAGCCAGGCCGAGCCGCTCCCCGCCGGCCCGTTTTCGCCCAAGTGAAACCTGGCCGGCTGAGCTGGGGTCCCGGCCTGTACCGGGGCATCCTGGGAGCAAAGGCCGGTGAGCCAGGATTCCGGCGGCAGCAGTGTCAGGGCCTGGGGGGGGGGAGGGGCCGGCCCAGGCCGTGCTGTGGCAAATGTCTCCAGAGGGCCCCAAAGGCAGTCATTTCCGCTTGAAGCTCCCCGGTGCCAGAGAGCTCACTACCTCCCACGCCGGGCCCGTGTGCGCGGGAACGGCTCTGCTCACTGCGGGCCGGCCTTCCGCGTGCCCCGGCCGCTCTCCCGGCGGCCTCCGGCCCGGTTTCTGCCTCCGGGGGCCGGGCCGACCAACCGGAAGCCTCTCCCGAGGGCTCGCGGCCACTGCGGGGGCCCGCGGGGCTCTCGCCGCACCCGAACCTCCCAGAGTTCGGACCCGGCTTCTGCTGGTGTCCCGAGCCTTCGCTACCCCGCGGTGACACCGGGGTCGCCACAGAACACCGAGGTAGGAAGTTGCCGGGTCTCTCGGTGACCCCGCCGCCCAGACTGTCTTCTTGGCAAAGATCCTGGAGTGGCGCGCTGCTTCTTTCTCCAGCTCTTTTTACAGATGAGGAAACTGAGGCAAACAGGGTCAGGTGACTCGGCCAGGGTCACACCGTCGGGAAGCGGCCGAGGCCGGATCGCACTTCGGGTCCTCCGGGTTCCGGGCCCGACGCTATCGGCCCAGCCACGGAGCTGTCTTGGGGGCGGGAAGCCCTGAGTTTGAGTCCAGTCATAGCCACTTCCTAGCCGTGTGATCCTGGACAAGTCTCCCTTCCCCTCCGTGTCCCTCAGTTTCCTCATCTGTAAAATGGAGCGGGTTACCATGAGGCTCCAATGAAGGGCTGCCGCACTGCCCGGCACACGGTAGGTGCTTAGTCCTCTCCCTTGCCCTCTGACATCCTCAGCGCTTGACGTAGACCCCGACGGGCGGGAGCCGGACGTCCGGCTCGGCCTGCTCCCAGCCTCCTTTTCCGGAAAACTAGACTAAGGGATGTGGAAGGTCCTTTCCCCCCAACCCCGCGCCCTCTGCCGCTGCCGGCGGCCCGCCTGAGCCAGGGAACCCTGGAGTCCGACCTCCGCCGGGTGGCCCTGGAAATGTCCCTTCCCTCGGTCCTCCCGGCCCGGCGGCCTCCTGGCAGGAACCGTCTCCGGGTGGGCCCGGCCGGCCTCCCTCCCAGGCGCAGCTGGGGCTGCTCCCTTCCCACTATTCATTCTGACAGCTGCAGAAAAGGGGGGGGAGGGAGGGAGGGGGAGCAGGGAATCTGCTGGTGAAGCACATTCTCTCCCCTCCCCCCATCCCGCTCCCTTATCACACACTAGGCCATTTGTGGGGAAGGCCCAGCCTCCCCGGGAGCCTCCCCCCCCCCGCTCGGTGCCCCCCGGCGGGTGCCAACGGCCTTGGCCACCCCACTGGGAGGGCGAGGGCGAGGAAGGGGGCCCGCCCCTGCCTCAGTGGGGTCTTGGGCCCTGGGATTCCCGGAGGCCGCCCCCCCCGACCGGCGGTCCCGGCCTCCTAAGTGGAACCGGACCCCCCCCCCCCGCCTGCCCAAAGCCGGCGTCTGGCGCACATTCCCGGCCCCGGCCTCTGAGGGGCCCTCTCGGACCCGGGACCGCATCCCACGCCCCGCGCCTGGCCGTCAGAGACCCGGAGCCGGGCTTGTCAGAGACCCAGACGGAGACCGCCCCTGGCAGACGGACAGACAGACAGACTGGGGCGGGGGGAGAGGACGGAGACACAGGAGCAGGGACATGGACAGAGAGACACAGACCGAGACAGGGAGGGAGAGACTGAGAGACACAGAGGCAGAGACACCGAGAGAAGGACAGAGAGACAGAGACAGAGGGAAGGACAAAAAGAGGAGAGAGAAAGAAGGAGAGAGAGATGCAGAGACACAAAGAGACAGAGACACCAAGAAAAGAGGGGGAGGGAGAGAGAGACAGAAACTGACCTGACATGGTGACAAAATCAGGGGGAAAAAGACA
Source organism: Myrmecobius fasciatus (assembly GCA_023553655.1). Lineage (NCBI taxonomy): Eukaryota > Metazoa > Chordata > Mammalia > Dasyuromorphia > Myrmecobiidae > Myrmecobius > Myrmecobius fasciatus. The sequence goes on along the minus strand of JAJPUD010013213.1, from coordinate 16,166 downwards.
CACAAGCAGAGAGACAGAGAGAGGGAGAGACACAAAGACAGAGACAGAGACCATGGCAGAGAAAGGAGAGACAGAGGGAGGGAGGGAGGGAGGGCACTCCCTTTATGCCAGGAAGCGGGCGTCCCCGGGCACCGTGCATTCTCTGGGCCGGGAGCGCCCCCCCCCCCGGCCCACGTGTGCCACGTGGATGGAGCGGGTGAGCCCACAATAGACCCAAGGGAGTGGGAGGGGGGCATGCAGTAGATGGCAGCTGAGCTGAGCTTGGAGGGCAGAGGGGGAGAGAAAGCCAGCGGAGGCGCGGCCCTCCCTCTGCCTCCCCTCGACCTCTGCTTCCAGGCTTGCCCATGCCCTTCTCCAGGGCCTAAGGGAGAGGCCGCCTCCTCCGGGGAGCCTTCCTCTCTGCCCTGTCCGGGGAAAAACCGCGTCTCCTTCCTTAAGCCTTTTCTTGAATGCCCCCATCCGGGCTTTTCTCTGCTCCCTTAGACTCGGCTGTTCGCTCTGAGCCCCTGTGCCCGCCCACCCCAGCCGTGGCTTTTGGGCCTCAGATCACCGCAGGTGCTCAGACTGAGTGGGCGCCGCCCACTGGGCCGCTCGCAGGATCACGTGTCCGAGACAGGAGGAGGAGGACCCTAGAGCCAGAGGCTGGGGGCTCCCCCTGTCCGGGCCTCGGCTTTGCCTTTCGTTCAACGAGGAGACCGGACGGGGTGAGCCCGGCCCCTGACGCCGTGGTCCCGTGATGAACGGATTCTGGTCACCTGGATGTCCTTGAACTTCTTTTGTCACTTTCGAGTCACGACGTCACCTTCCCGACGTCCCAGATCTCTCTGAGAAGGAGGGACAAACGGCAATCCGTGAGGAGTAGCAGCGGCCCCACGGGGGGACCCAACTGGCCAGGTCCAGATGAGCCACATAGGCCCTCCCTCCCTCCCTCCCTCCCTCCTTCCTTCCTGCCCTCCCTCTCTCCACCCAAAGGAATATAAATCTTGATGGCTACAGCCTCACTCGAGATCTAGGGGTTTATGGGCTCGATTTCTTTTAAGGACCTCAAACCCAGGTCACTGTGGCTCTCGTTGATCCAGCGTAGGTCCGGCCCGAGCCTCTCCTGGTCATCGTTCGGGCTCAGAGCGTAAACAGCCATCGTTTCTGTTTTCCCGGTGACCCTGAGGGTCTTCCCCTCCCAGACCGATTTTGTGGAGGGGGAGGATTTGTTTGTTGTTTTTTTTTCCCCCCTGATTTCTCTCGTGCCTCCCCTAGATCACTGAATGGGTGTTGCCTCAGACCAAAGGAGAAGCGCTAAAGAGGCTTCAAAAGGCCGAGGTTGCCCACTGCATCCGGGACCGTCTCCAGTCGGCCCGGACCCAGATGGCTCTGAGGCAGGTGACCGCGCCCAGCCCTCCCTCACTGAAATCCAATTCGCTGTCATGGCATGGCATCCCTTCCCTGACGTCACGGGCCTCTTCCCGGAAGGACAAACGACAACGTCTGGTGACGGTGATGGCTCTGGAGGGAAGGCCACCGTCTTTGTGGCTGAGGGCTACTTCCCTCTAGAGGCTGCCTCTCACCGTGGGGCTACACGCTTGGGCACATCCGTTTTCCTAGCGGTGGCTGCCTTGGTCCTTCTAGGCACGTTGGGAGGGTGGGGCACCGTTTCTCTTGGCACCCCTGGCACCAGGTCTGGCACAGAGGTGTTTTGGCGACGCTTCTGGGTCGATCACGCGATTCTAATGCCCACCCCCGGCCCTGAACGGGCTCCACCGATTCAAAGGGAAATGGGGTGAATGGGGAGCCCAGGGTGACTGGGGACGTCCCCGAATCCACGTGATGGGTGACCGTGATGCCAGAGGGGCGGCGAGGGGAGAGAGGGGGGAGGGCGAGAAAACTAGCGCTTGTTCGTGGTTGACGATAAAATCTTTCAAAGATTAACGAAACGAGGAACGGAAGCGGCGTCTGAACAGGAAGGGGAAACAGAGGGCATCTTGGGAAAAGAGAAGCGGGACAGAGAGCCCACGGGGGACTTCAATAACCTAGGCCCGGGGCTCTGCTCTGTGGGTGCGTCTCCCTCCCTTCTCTCTCTCGTCCACCTTCCTTCTCTTCCTCTTCCTCCTCCTCCCCCCCTTTCCACATGCTGAGGGGGGGGTCCTGACCCACCAAACTTGGAGCGCCCCCAGCATCCTCAAGTAGGGAGGATTCCGCCTAACGTCAACCCCTCCGCTGCTTGAGGCTTCCCCACCGGGAAGCTGCCAAAGGATGGCGACGGGAGGGTGCGAGTGCCACGGCGAGAGGCCGGAGCGCGGCTCGGGCCCGGCTGCAGCGTTCGCCAGCCCCGAGACCACACGTGAGCTGCCTTCCCCCTCTAGGCCCCAATTTCCTCCTCTCTAAAATGGGAATAATGACCCTTTCCAGGGTGCTCTTCTCACAACTCTTATTTTACAGATGAGGAAACTGAGGCACAGGGAGAGAAGCGCTGACCCCGCACGGTAAAAATGGTGTGCTCGGCCCAGATGGGGGCTGGCAGACCCTCGCTATAAGGCGAGAAAAGATGTCCGCTCTCAGTCGTCCCCTCCCCGGCCCAGGCCATCCTGCTTGGAGAGGAAGGCTCAGCTCAGGGTCAGCTGCCCGTCCCAGAGGCTCCCCCCTCACGAGAACGTGAATCCCAACTTGCCCATCTGTAAGCCGGGGCTGCCGCTCCCTGCGGCCCTAACCCCGGGCAGCGGCGGTGAGAGAGGCTTATGGAGGCGAGGGCTGGATGAGAGCTTGGAGGCATCCTGCCCCGTGGGGCGCCAGCTCCTGCCTGGCATGGGGGCGCACAGGAGGCCTTGCCACGTCCCGCTGCCTGGCCCTCTCCACGGCGTCGGTGTGCGTGCCCAAGCACACGGGCACACGCTTCTGGGCACGTACCTGCCCTTTCTAAGGGAAGTCCCTGGGGCCCGGGGTGGTGGGGAGCGGAGTTCGGGGCAGCGGGAGAACGGCGGGGCCGGCACAAGGCACGGGGCCGTGTCTGCAGTAGCTTTTAAAGGGAGCGGGGCAGGGCGCTTTCCTGCCAAGGGCCCCGGGCGCCCCCCCCCCGGCCCCTCGGCCCAGCCGGCTGTTTTCCTTCCCGCCGTTCTCCAGATGGGGAGCGGCCCACACCACTCCCCATTCAGCCAAGGGAGAGGAGTTAGCCGGGACTGAGATGTGAGGCAGGACCTCCTGGCACCCACCGCTGCTGCCATTGTGGCCGCTGTGCTCCCTTCCTCCCGGGCCGGTGCACAGGCAGCCGGACGGGAAGGGCCCGCCTCCGCCCCCCACCATGGGGCCTAGCCCCCTCAGCTTGGGAAACTGCTCCACAATAGGGGATTAGGCCCCGCCCCCCCCGGGATAGGGCTGGAGGGAGGTTAGAGTCGCTGTCCCCCGCCCCTTCACACATTTCGTGGCCTCTTCAGCAGATGTGCCGGGGCCGGCTGGGCCCCTTGACATCAAAGGCCCATCCCAGCTCCCTGGCTCTGCCCGGGGAGAGGGGGCGGCCCGGCCTGGCCAGGTGGCCCAGCCCACGGGACAAAGGTGGGGGAGGGCTGCCACGTGGGAGTCCTGCCCGCTTCCCCCCCCCCTCCTGGGGGAGGCCAGGGAGCAGATCGAATCCGTCACCTGGATGTGCCAGGGAAGAGGACCGAGCGGCCCCGGCCCAAGGTCCCCGGGCCGGCCTCGGGACAGCCAAGGACGCGGAGGTTCGGGCCCCGGCTAGGCCCGCACCTGGAGGGAGCCCGCCACGTCCTGGCTCGGAGGAGGCCGAGGGGACCGGATCCCATAAGGGCCCGCTTCAGAAGAGGCCACGAGCAGCCGTGAGGGCTTGTGGGAGTTTCCCTTCCTCTCCCTGGGCCCCTCTGGGGCTCCTAAGGCACGGCAGGGAGCCCGGAAAGCATTAGACTCGGGACAGACATCATCCCCAGCTTCCTGCCGGTGGGGGCCCCACTTTCCCCTGCTCTGCCTCAGGGCCCACTCTTTCTCTGTCCCCCAAATCAGGCCCTGGCACGCTGGCTCGGGGTGCCCCAGCTCCTCCCCTGCAGGTCTCCCTGCCTCTGTGTGTCCCTCGCCTTGGAACTCTTCCTGATCCCTGCCAAGGTAAGTCACCGGCTCCCTTCTCCGGTCCTGCCAGTCCCAGGCCTCGGTTTCTCCATACTCTGACCCTCGCTTGATCCACTAGGTTTTTAAGATCCTCCCCAATTCTATAGCTTCTAAGTGCAGTAAAGAACCTGCAGGTCTCAGTGGACCCCAAGTTGGACACACGGAATAGTGGAGGGCTCAACGTGGGGGGGGGGGAGAACTTGCCACCTTCTGGGGTAGTTCGTCTCCTCCCCCACCCCTGCTTGTCTCTCTGGCCCCGGGCGTCCATTACCTCCAGCTGGGCCCGTGGCACCACTGCCATCTCCGTGTCCTTCCTCTTCCTCTTGAAATCAGCCCTCCCTCTGCTCCCCCCCCCCGGATCTCTTCCCTACCATTTACTTTGTCTCTGTTTGTGGCGGACAGAGTCCTACTGTGCGCAGGGGGTGCTCCGTCAGAGCAGGGATGGGTTCAGTCCTTCCTTGGGGCGCCAAGCACTTGGCGAGGTGCCCGGCATGCAGTAAGCGCTTAATCCGTGCTCGCCGACAGCCAGGGACACGGATGGCCAGCGAGCCTTACTTGAGCCCGGGTCAGCGGCTTTGCGTGTAACGGGGGGGGGGGGGGCGGCGGGGATGGGGGGGTGCCTTGGCCGGATCCTCCATCAGCGCCGGGAACAACTTCCTTGTTCTAATGTAACATAACCACGAGATGGGAGGCCGTTATATCTGCAACGGCCTGCTTAGCATTACTCCCCTTCTCCCTCCAACGAGTGCTGCCCCCCCTGCCCCCCCCCAGCTCTCGGGCGGCTGTCCCCAAATTAGGGAAGAGGAAACCGGAAGGAAAAGGAACCGCCCCCCCGGTCATGTGACCTCCTGGACGCCCCCCAGGTTCCCTCAGCGGAGCCCCCTCATTCAGCCCCCGTTGCTGCAAACCCGGGCCCCGGGGGGGCTTTAGGGCCCAAGCTCCCAGTCTGGGGACAGTGGGAAGGGCAATGGGAGGGGAGGGGACCGTCCCACAGCTGCCTCCCTCCCTCCCCCCTGTGGCCAACAGCCGCCAGGGTGGGTAGGAGGGAGCCGGCAGAGGACCTGGGGGGAGGGGGTCTCACAGAGAGAGGGCCAGCGGGCAGGAGCGTGGAGAGGAAGTTGAGTCTGAGGCAAATGGATTTCAAGGCCCCGTTAAGTGGAAAGGCCTCCAGGAAACGAGGCCGAGAGAGGCCCCTGTCTTGGGGGGGGGGACACATTTTGTCTGAGTCACCGAAGAGAGGGGGGGCCCCGCCGGGCCCTCGGGGGGCGGGGAGCCGACGGCCCCGGAAGGCTCTAGCTAAGGAGGATGGGGTCCCACTTCTTGGGAGACCCAGGGAGACATGGTTCCCTGCCGGGCCATCACCCTAAGGAGTCTGCCCCCGGACCCCGCCCCCACTTCCCGGCAAGTCGGCCAGGACTCGGAGCTCCCCCCTGGCCCGGCCTCCATTTCCCCATTGGTAAGGGAGAGAGGCGATGCCCGGAGCAAAGGGGGGTGGGGGGGTGGGCTTAGGGCCTGGCCCAGCCGGGAGCACCCTAGTGGGATTTGCGGGGGGGGGGGGTTGGGGCCCGCAGGTCTGGCTCCTTCCCCTTTCCCTCTGGGCATTTGCCAGGCAATAGCCCAGGCTGAGTTGAATACCCTAGGGGGCGCCCCAAGCGGTTGCCCAGCCTGGCTTCTGGGGCCTGCTGCTCCCCGGGGACCGTCATCCCCTTCTGGGAGTGCTCCCGGGGCCTTCGTGCTCCATTCGAAGGGGGGGGGGGTCTCGAGAATACATAAATACGTTTAATAATCATATATATATATATAATGAAGTGTGAGGGGTTCCCCTCCTACGGGTGGGGGCGCAGAGGCTGACCCCCCGAAGTACAAGTCCTCCCTCCCCTGAGGAAGAACTTTGGAGGCCCTTGGCTGACCCATCCTGGTCATCTGCCATGGCTCGGTTGCCTTCCCTTGGTCTCCCATGCCCTGTGACCCTTCTCCCCCTGGGGCCAGCCACTGTGGGTGTGCGCAGTGATCCCACCCCCTCCCTCCTCCCCTGTTGCTTTCCCGCTGCCTCGCTCCTGCCCTTCTACAATGGCTCCCCCATCCCTCCTCCCCTTCCCCCCTCCCCCTCTCCTTTTAACCCCTTACGATCCGGCTGCTGCCCCCCTCCTCCCACCCCCACGGCCCTCTCCAGGTAAGTGATGGTCGCCAAGCGCCCAGCCGCCCTCGGGCCGCCCTCTCTCGGCCCTGGGCACCGCACCAGCCTCCTCTGGCTCTCTTCTCTGGCTTTTCCAGGACACCCCACTTTCTTCTGGCCCTCCCGCTCCATCCCGCTCCCTCGCCTCCCCCCATTTCATCTCCCGTCACTTCCAGAGTTCCCATCTCTCTGCCAACCATTCTGAGATGGCACTGGCCAGGCCCCCGGCTCTCCCCGGCCCCCCCTGGCTCTCCCCGGGCCCAGCTGCCCACCAGAAACCTGAGGTTGGGTAGCTCGTAGACGGGCCAGCACTGCCCTCCTCCCTTCCCTGTTACCGGGCAGGGCGCTGCCATCGTCCCAGTCCATCACGCTGCCAAGCTGGGATCATCCCGGCCTCGTCCCCCCGTTCCTCCGGCCCACTGCATTTCTCCATCTCTGTGAGCGTCTCTGTCTCTATCTTTTGTCTCTCCATGTCCCCCGTCTCTTTGTCTCTCTACGCACACACAGACACGCTCACACACTTGCACTCGCACACGTCCAATGCCCCGGCTCTCCCGGCTGTTCCTCTCCAGATCCTGGGCCTTTCCCTCGGCCGGAGTGCTCTCCCTCCTCCGCCTTCTGGGCTCTCTCCAAGACGCCTTGGCCCACGCGTCTCCCTTCTAAGACGGCCTCCAGTCTCTCGGCTGCTTGCCCGTCACCCCCTCGCGCTACGAGCTCCTGGGGGAGCCTGGCCAAGCCCGCTGACTCGGCCCGCGCCCTCTGGACCGAAGGGAGCCCCGGACCCCGCAGGCCGCGTTCCGGGGACTTGGGATCCTCGGGACTTCAAACGGGATGTGGCCGCGTCGCCGGGAGAAGGCTAAGGAGGGAGAACCCGGGACTTTGTGGTCTAGAACATAAAGCGGCAGAGCGCAGTGAGGTACCTCAGAACAGAGCTTGGGAACACAAGCTCTTCAGGCTCCCGGAATTCAATCACTGCTTCCTAGATGGGCCACGCGACCCGCCTCCCCCGTCCCCCGGGGCCGGCGGCCATTTTGGCAGACAGACAGAAAGACAGAAAGAGAGACACAGAAAGAAACAGAGAGACAGACAGAGAGACACAGAAAGAGAAACAGAGACAGAGAGACAGACAGAGACAAAGACACACAGAGAGAGACAGACAGAAACAGAGAGACAAAGAGACAGACAGCCAGACAGAAAGAGAGAGACAGAGACACAGAGAGAGAGCCAGAGACAGAGAGAGAGCCAGAGCCAGAGGAGTTGACGAAGTTTAAGGGGGGCGCCTCTGACTGAGCGAAGGGTGTGAGGGATGCGGGCAGTTGGGGGCGTGCTGGGTGTCTGCAGGGTCCCCAGTTGGAGCCAGGGCACCGGAGGGCAGGACCGAGGTCAGGGCTGGACGAGTCGGCCTGGGGATCCTCGAATCCGGGGCAGTGGCTACGATCCCTAAATGAGATCCAGAGAAGCGGGCCCTTGGAAAGCACCTAACGTGTGCTAGGTGCTGAGGGCCCAAAGACCGGACTTAAGTAGTCGGGGCGGCACGGGGCGGGGCACAGCGGATAGACTATTGGGCCTGGAGTCAAGAAGACCCGAGTTCAAATCCAGCTCCAGCCACTTACTGGCTGTGTGACGCGGGGCAAGTCATTTAACCCTGATTGCCCCTCCCACCCCCATCGAGCTGGAGGAGGCAATAGCCAAGGGCTCCGATATCTTTACCACAAAAACCCCAAACGGCGTCTCCGAGTCGGCCGTGACCTTTCGAAAAGACCGAGCGGGGACGAGCCCCCGCAGGGGCTTCCCTTCCCTCACGGGAGACGGCCCGTGCACAAACGGGCGCGTCCATGATATATTCAAAATAAATGCCCAGAAATCCGAGGGGAGGGCGCTGGCGGCTGACCTGCCGGAGGTCACGAAGCGGTTCATTTGGAACAGGAGCTCCGAGGAAGCCAGGGATTCTGGGAGCCGCGGGAAGGGGCACCGGGCGGAGAAGGCCCGGGCGTGGGAAATGGAACGCAGCGTGGGACTTGGGATGAAAAGGCCCCATCACAGAGGGCTCCGACAGACGTAACGTGGGATGATACAGCTATGCTGTTAGGCTGGAGTCTGACTGGTGACCCTGGACAAGTCACTTAACCCCAGTCACCCTGCAAAAAAATGAAGAAAAAAATAACCCAACCGAACAAGCTGCCTATGAGCACGGGCTCCCCGAGAAAAAGTCTCCAGGGCTGATTGGCCAGTGAATTCCGCCAAACGTTTTCAGAACCGTGAACTCTGTTGTAGGAAATGGGCATCCCAGGGGCAGCTGGGTGGCGCAGTGGATACAGCACCCGCCCTGAAGTCAGGAGGATCTGAGTTCAAATCTGGTCTTAGGCACTTATAAACACTTCCTAGCGGTGTGACCCTGGGCAAGTCACTTAACCTCAATTACCTAAGCAAAAAGAAAAAAAAAAGAATTAGAAAAAAATAACAAAAATAAAAAAAAAAAAAACAAATCTGAAGGAACAAAAGCTCGAGAATATCAAGTGAATCGCTGAAAAAAACGTAAAGGAAACTGGTCTAACTGTACCCGTTCTCAAAATTTCCAAGCGGTAATCATCAAGCCTGTGGTAGTGCCTAAGAAATAGAGTGACGGATCAAAGATCATGCGCTCGACACGCGGCAGTAAATGATCGTACTCGTCTAATGTTCGATAAACACAAAAGATCCAACTTTTAGGACGAGAACTCGTTATTTGACAAAAAGTACTGGAAAAAAAAAAACCCGGAAAGCAGTTTGGGCAAGACCAGGGAGAGACCGACATCTCCTGCCCCGTACCAAGATAGGGTCAAAATGGGTATATGATTGAGACAAAGGGTGGGTGATACCATCAGTCAATTAGAGGATCATGGGATCCTGGCGGAATGATTGATAAGGGAGGAATTTATGAGCAAACAAGAGATAGGAGCATAAGAAGTAAAGTGGATCATTTTTCATTATTAATATTTATTGTGTTAATGCTTAATAATATGTATTATAATAATAATTAAAAAACTTTTGCACAAGCAAATCAATACAGCCAAAGTCAAAAATAGGGGAGAGGAGTGGGACTTTTCAGCAGGTTTCTTTGCTAAAGGTCTTATTTCTCAAATATATAGAGAAGTGAGTCAAATTTAGTTTAGAATATGTGTCATTTCCCAATTGATCAATACCATCAAAGCCTATGAATAGGCAGTTTTCAAAAAAAAAAAAATGAAAGCCGTCATCTGTGATCCTATGCAAAAAAATACTCTAAATCACGCTCGATCAGAGAAATGCAGCTCAAAACAATTTGGAGGTACAACCTCACCCCTATCGGAAAGAAAACCGCGACAAATGTTGGAGGAGACACTGAGGCACCGTTAGCCGAGCTGTGAACGGGTCCAACCTTTCTGGGGACCAATTTGCAACTATGGCTAAAGGGCAAGCCAATTGGGAAATACCCGTGGACCCGGCAACATCCCTACCAGCTCTGGTTCCCAAAGAGATTTTAGAAAAGGAGGAAAAGGACCTACCCGTACAAAAATATTTATAGCAGCTCTTTTTGTGGCGGCAAAGAATTGGGATTTAGGGGAATGCCCGTCAATCGACTGGGGAACGGCCGACCAAGTCGCGGTAGATGACGGGGAAGGACGGCTATCGTTCTAGAAGAAATGGTGAGCGGGATGGTTTCAGAACTACGTGGAAAGACTTACACGAGCTGGCGCAGAGCGAAGCGAGCAGAAACGCAACACGGTACGTGGTCCCGGCAAGATCGTATCCGCTGTTCTCGGGTGGACGGGCGTCCTTAGTTCTGGGAGAAGTCCAAAGCGGCATCGTGATGTTAGTCAAGTTACTGCGTCTGCCTGTGGCTGATCAGACCGGTAGGAGCTCGGAGTGCCCTGCCACCGTAATCCCTGTGGACATTCGGGGTGGACTCTCTAATGTGGGGCATCTCACGGTAATTCCATTCTGCTTTGCTCTGATGAGGGCACGCCATGCTGGGCGGTCCCGTGCTAGTGTCTCCCTCCATGAATTTCAAAGTTCTCCAGATAGACCTTGAGGTCCTTGTCCGGCTGGTTTTGCGCAAGTTCTCCCTGGCCAATGAACGTTCGGCATTCAAACAAGGTGGCCACCCTATTGGAGCCGAGCTCTCTGGGACCGAATTCGAGATCATCAGATGTAGCGGGGGATCCTGGGAGGACAACCAGGTCACTGGTCCCTTGCTACGGAAGACTTCTATAACGATCCAAGCCAATTTTCAAGGACTCATGAACAATGTTCTCGACCTCCAGAGAAAAAACCGATGGAGTCTGAATATAGATGGAAGCCTATTTTTTTCCTGGACTATATTTGATTTTCCCCAATATCTTTATATAGTTTTCACCCTTCGGTTTTCTAAGACTTTGCGTTCCGAATGTTTCTCCTTCCATTCCCTTGCCTCCTTTTCCAAGACTGATACAGGCTAAATAGCGGCAATTCTTTTCTTTTTTCTTTTTTGCTGAGGCAATTGAGGTTAAGTGACTTGCCCAGGGTCACACGGCTAGGGAATGGGAAGTGTCTGAGACCACATTGGAACTCCGGTCCTCCTGACTTCAGGGCTGCTGCTCTATCCACTATAGCGCCACCTAGCTGCCCCACGGCAATTCTTTTCAACAGGTTTTCATATTTGTCCTGCTGGGCAAGACAAATCAGATCGAGTTCCAATCATTCTGTGATGAAGAGAGCCGTCTACACCCGGAGAGGGGCCTGGGGGATCTCAGTGTGGACCACAACTTAGCATTCTCACTCTTTTTGGTGTTTCCTTGCATTTTGCTTTTTTCTCAGTTTTGTTTTTCCTTCTTGATCTGATAACTGTATAAATATATATATATACTGTACATATATAAATATATAGGATACGTTGGGGCAGCTAGGTGGCGCTATAGTGGATAGAGCACCAGCCCTGAAGTCAGGAGGACCTGAGTTCCAATCTGGTCTCAGACACTTAACATTCCCTAGCCGTGTGACCCTGGGCAAGTCACTTAACCCCAATTGCCTCAGCAAAAAGCAAAAATAAATAAATAAATAAATGAAATAAAAAATAAATAAAAAAATAAAAAATCTATATAGGATACGTATACTGTAAATAGATAAATATATATGATACGTATACTGTAAGTATATAAATATATACGACACGTATACTGTACGTATATAAATATATATCATATATAAATATATACGATACATATACTGTACGTATATAAATATATACAGTACTTATATAAATATATATCATATATATACATATATACGGTACACATACTGTACGTATATAAATATATACAATATGCATACCGTACGTATATAAATATATATATATATATCATATATATATGATACATATATAATACATATATGTCATATTATATATAATATACATATATTATTTGTTTAATATAAAATATATAAAGTGAATTCATCTATAATATTGGATTGAACATATATTTCTACCATGTTTACCATAGAGTGGATTATTTGCCATCTAGGGGAGGGAGTGGGGGAAGGGAAGGGAAAATGGGGAACACAAGGTTTTGCAAAGGCTCAATGGTGAAAAATTACCCAGCCATATGTTTTGTAAATAATTTAAAAAAGAAAAAGCAAAATCAGATCAACAGGGGAAAAAACCAAGAAAACAAACCATAAGCACAAAAAGGTGAAAATACTAGGAAGCGTATTTTTTAAAAGTCCTTTCTTTTTCTCATCTTTTTAGTTTGTTTTTTCTTTTGCAATATACGTCTTTTGCTATAAAATTGCGCGATTTCGCAAGGTGGGGGGACACAAACAAGGGAGGGAGAGAATCTGGGAGGCTACAATTTTCCCAACGAATGTTAAATATTGTTTTCACGTGTAATTGAAAAAGTAAAATAGGGGCCGCTAGGGGGCGCTATAGTGGATAGAGCACCAGCCCTGAAGTCGGGAGGACCTGAGTTCTAATCTGGTCTCAGACACTTAACATTTCCTAGCTGTGTGACCCTGGGCAAGTCACTTAACCCCAATTGCCTCAGCAAAAAAAAAAAAAAGAAAGAAAAAAAAAGTAAAATATACAATTTTCACACACATTTTTGTACATGTCATGGAGAAAAATAAAATTTTAAAAGAGAGGGAAAAATCAAAAGCTTTAATAAAGAAAAAAGAGTCTGGGATGGTGGGCAAGGTGAGGCAGGGCCCAGTTTATACCGATTTCATCTCTGCCTGCTGCTGGCCCGGCCCCAGGGCCTCTACAGCCAGCGCTCTTTCCACCACGCTTGGCCGATCGACTCCAAGGACCTCAATTTCTGGCTGCATGGGCCTTAAAGTCGAGCTTTGCTGTTGCAGAAAGAAGGCTGGCTCTGGAGTCAGAGGTCCTGGGTTCAAATTCTACTTCAGACAGCTATTAGCACTGTGACCCTGACTGACTAAGTTATTTCCCCTTTCTTTACCTCAACTTCTTCATCTACAAAATGGGGGCGGGGCCCTGACCAGATCCCTTCCAGCTCAAAACTAAGACCCAACGATCCCGGGAGAGGGGAGGGAAAAGGACCTTAGAAGATGGTGTCATGGTCAGCTCAGCGTAAGCTTTCTCCTATGCTATCGGGGGGAGGGAGGCCCTTCGACGAGGGACTGTCCAAGTCGGGAGAGCGTTTAGGCCGGGGAACGTCAAAACTCCAAGGGACCCGAGGAGAGACAGACGGGACAGGAACCCAGATGGCCCCTTCGTCTGACAAATAGGGAAACTGAGACCGGGTGAGGAGCAAAAGCTGGCCTGGGGAGGGCGGGGGTGAGAGTGCTCAGAACGCCCACCCTGGCTCTTCTTCCGTCCGGTAAATGTTTCGCAGACCGCTCACGGAGTCCCTGAGTGAGGAAAGAAAGGCCCTTTGAGCTCGGTCACCCCCGCCACCCACTGTGCTTTCCCTAGCTGCTGGCGGGCCGGGCCGAGGCTCACGTCCTGGCCCTCCCCCTGCAGTCGGAGCCAATTTCGGCTAACCCCGGGGCTCGACTTTGCTTCCTTCCCCAGTGGCAGCATATGTTGGAGGCTGAGGAGAGGCCGGAGCCGTGGGGCCGGGGATCCGGGCCTTTGGGGCACCCTTATGTGCGTTGGTCCCGGGGAGATGGAAAGCTGGCTAGGAACGGGTGGAGGAGGCACGCCCGGGAGGGGAGCAGCGCCTCAGCTGACCCGGGCCTGGCTCCGTCCCGGGTTCGAGGGGGCTCTGTCCTGTGGCCGGAAAGTGGAATTGCTGGCTGTTTCAAGTATCTGTGACGCTGTAATGATAGGGTTTGGGAAAGCCATTCCCGGGACGCGGGGGCTGGGGTTGTGGGATGAGTCACGGGGAGGGGGGGGAAGGGGGGACCGAGTCACAGGGCAGCCCACGGGGCTTCCGAGGGGCAGCGTTTACTGGGCTCCTTTCTGCCCTGCCAATGAGCTGGGGCCCCCAAACACCAGAAGCGGGAACTTCGTGGGAGGTCCGGCAGGGACCCGGGCTCGGAAAGCAAGGAAAAGGAGGAGGACGTCTCGTCCCCAGATAGCGGGGAGCGCCGGGGAAAGAAGCTGCCTTCCGCCAGCTGACTCCGAGAGAGGAGGCGGCCAAGGCCTTAGGGGAGGCTCCAGGAGCCCCGGAGGCCAGACTGGGGATCAGCCGTTTGCCTTTCACCCCGAGAACGCTTCCGGCGCCTCTGGACACGTTCGGTTTTCTTTCAGGTCCGCTAAAGGGGGAAAGGGTCCGTCCTCGCCCGGGCCGGGATCGGGAAGGACAGCCCAGAGAGGATGCGGGCGCCCCCTCTGAAGGATGGGGCAAAGCTGGAGAGCGGCCGCGAGACGGACCCTCCAGAGGGATGGCCGTGGCTCGTGAAAAGTCCCCTGGATTTACCCAGAAAGCCTGGCTTTGAACCCCTGCTCTGGACAAGCTGCTCTTGTCTGGCTCTCGTCTAGGCTCCAGAAGGAGCTAGGTGGCGCAGTGGTTAGAGCACCAGCCCTGAAGTCAGGAGGCCCTGAGTTCAAATCTGGCCTCAGACACTTCCTAGCTGTGTGACCCTGGGCAAGTCACTTAATCCTAGTTGCCTCAGCAAAGGAAAAAAAAAAAAAAAAAGAAGCTCCCAAACTAGCAAAATTCTAAGGTTGCTTTTAGCCCCAAAGCCCTGGAGGCCAGGATGGAGAGAGGCTCGGGGGACCCTGGAGATCAGGGCAAGCGGGAGCTCAAGTCACCCTGGGAAACCTGCAAGGCCGAAGCCCTCCGGGGCCCAGCATTCCCTTGGGCAGGCGGGTTCAGAGGCCACGGAAACCCCGTTTATCACCAGAAGAGAATGGGACGGAGGACAAAGCAGTGGGCTGTGAATCTTGGCAAAGGGGTTTCACCCCGGGAAAGGGGCAGAGGCCCCCCCCCCCAGCCTAGAGGGCAGCCGGCCTTTCGGGGGCAGGCTCCCAAGGGAGGCTTCCTGGGGCGTTGGCGGCTATCTTGCCCTGGAAACAAAGGCTGGCGGTCTGGAAGAAGTCTTTCCCGATGCCCTTTAAGGCCAGAGCCTTCCCTCTGAGACTTCCTCCATTTCTCCCTCCTCTCGTTTCCTGCCCGGTTCCGTGCCGTCTCCCCACCAGAGTGGGAGCTCCTGGGGGGGGGGCGCAGGCCGGCTCTTCCTTTCCCCGTCGCCCCTGGCACGGAGCCGGCGCTTCCCGAACGACTACTGCTCAATGAGATCTCCCGGGCCGCTCGTCCGCCTCCATGGCGGGAGATCCCAACAGCACTGGGCAAGCCCCGTGGGAGGCCAGGAGAAGGGGAGCACCCCCCCCCGCCAGTCCCAGAACTTGCCCGCTCAGCAGGAGCGGCAGGAAGTGGCCGCCCCCGCTGCCTGGCACCTCCAGGGTCCAAAAAACTGCCCACGGGGGCCGTCCTGGGCTGGGGCCAGCGGGCAGCCCGCGGCCAAGAGTGCCGCCGCTCCCCCGAGCTCCCGTCTCTCGGCCCCGGAGAGCTGGGCGAGGCGGCCAGGGACCGAGACGGGAGATGGCGAGAGGCCTTGGCCTCTGTTTTTCCTCCCGGCCAGAAATGAGTTCATGTTTGGTCTAATCTAAATTCTGTCAAGCAAGCAAAAAAGGAGGAGACAGACGGGGGGGGGGGGAAGAGGGAGGGAGAGAAAGACGGGGAGAGAGGAAGGGAGAGGGAGACAGACCCAGACAGACAGAGAAAGAAACAGAGAGAAAGAGAGACACAGAGAAAAAGAAACAGAGAGATGAGTGACAGACAGAGAAAGAAAAAGACAGAGAAGAGAGATATAGAAGAGGGACACACAGAGAAAGACAGAGAGACAAAGAAACAGAGACATAAAGACACAGAGACAGAGAGAAAGAGAGAAGAAAGACAGAGAGACACAGAAAAAGAAGCACGGAGACAGAAAGAGGAGAAAGAAAGAATGAGAGAAAAAGAAAAAGAAAGAGGGGAAAGAGAAAGAGAAAGACAGAGGAGAGAGACAGAGACAGGTAAACAGAGACAGACAGAAAGAAAGAGAAAGAGAGAAGAGAGAGAAAGAAGAGGGACACAGAGAGAAAGACAGAGAGAGAGAAAGAAATAGAGAGACAGACACAGAGAGACAGGGAGAAGAGAAAGACACAGAGACATAGAGAGACAGAGACGCAGAGAAAAAGAGAGAAGAGAGAGAAAGACACAGAGAGACACAGAGAAAGAGAGAGAAGGAAGAGAAAGAAAGAATGAGAGAAAAAGGAAAAGATAGAGAAAGAGAAGGAAAGAGGGAGACACAGAGAAAGACAGAGGAGAGAGACAAGGACAGGCAAACAAAGCCAGTCAGAGAGAAAGGAAAGAGAGGAAGAAGAGGGAAACAGAGAGACAGAGAGAGAAAGAAAGAGAGACAGACACACACACAGAGACACAGAGAA
>JAJPUD010013212.1:0-45338 GCA_023553655.1 Myrmecobius fasciatus | reverse complement strand
TTTGATTTCACATAGAAACTTGTCTGTTGCTAGAGGGAAGTGGGAGGAAAAGGAGGAAAAGTAAGGGACAAACTAATAGAAGGGAAAATAGAAGAATCAGGGGAAAGGAATAAAAACAGGGGGAGGGGATCTAAAGAGTGAAGTATTGTTTGGGGGAGGGGGTCATCAAAAGCAAAGTACTGAGGAGGGGGGAAGGGAAAAAGGGGAAAGGAAAGGGGAGTATTGTTTGGGGGAGGGGTCATCAAAAGCAAAGTACTGAGGAGGGGGGAAGGGAGAAAGGGGAAAGGAAAGGGGAAAACATAACGAGGGTAAATAAGATGGCAGGAAATAAAGAATTAGTTATTCTAACTGTGAATGTGAATGGGATGAACTCTCCCATAAAGCGGAAGCGGATAGCAGACTGGATTAAAAACCAGAATCCCACAATATGTTGTCTACAAGAAACACATTTAAAACATAGTGACACATATGGAATGAAGGTAAACGGCTGGAGCAGAAAATATTATGCTTCAGGTGAACAAAAAAAAGCAGGGGTAGCAATCCTTATATCAGATCAAGTAAAAGCCAAGATAGATCTAATCAAAAGAGATAAGGAAGGAAACTATATTCTATTAAAGGGTACCATAGATAATGTAGCAATATCTATATTAAATATATATACACCAAGTGCAATAGCACACAAATTCCTAGGGGAGAAATTAAGAGAGATGCAAGAAGAAATAGACAGCCAAACGATACTAGTGGGGGATCTCAAC
The DNA here is from genome assembly GCA_023553655.1 of Myrmecobius fasciatus. Taxonomy (NCBI): domain Eukaryota; kingdom Metazoa; phylum Chordata; class Mammalia; order Dasyuromorphia; family Myrmecobiidae; genus Myrmecobius; species Myrmecobius fasciatus. The sequence continues at coordinate 44,583 of JAJPUD010013212.1, read as the reverse complement.
CTTGCTCTCTCAGAATTAGATAAATCAAACTACAAAATAAACAAGAAAGAAACTAGGGAGATAAACCAATTGTTAGAAAAGTTAGGTATGATAGATCTATGGAGAAAGTTGAATGGAGACAGTAGAGAGTTTACTTTTTTCTCAGCAGTCCATGGAACATATACAAAAATTGACCATATATTAGGGCATAAAAACCTTAAAATCAAATGCAGAAAGGCAGAAATAGTAAATGCATCCTTTTCAGATCATGATGCAATAAAAATCACATGCAATATAAGTCCAGGAGAAAATAAACCAAAAGGTAATTGGAAATTAAATAACCTAATCCTGAAGAATGAATGGGTGAAAGAGCAAATCATAGACACAATCAACAATTTCATCCAGGAGAATGACAATAAGGAGACAACATACCAAAATTTGTGGGATACGGCCAAAGCTGTTATAAGGGGCAATTTTATATCTCTAGATGCTTACTTGCATAAAATAGAGAAAGAAAAGATCAATGAATTGGGCTTATTATTAAAAAAACTAGAAAAAGAACAAATTAAAAACCCTCAGTTAAATACCAAATTGGAAATTCTAAAAGTAAAAGGAGAAATTAATAAAATCGAAAACAAGAAAACTATTGAGTTAATAAATAAAACTAAGAGTTGGTTCTATGAAAAAACCAACAAAATAGATAAGCCTTTAGTTAATTTGATAAGAAAAAGGAGAGAGGAAAATCAAATTATTAGTCTCAAGAATGATAAGGGAGAACTTTCCTCCAATGAAGAGGAAATTAGAGCAATAATTAGGAGTTATTTTGCCCAACTTTATGCCAGTAAGTTTGATAATCTAAATGAAATGGAGGAATATCTACAAAAATATAGATTGCCCAGGTTAACAGAAGAGGATATAAATTATTTAAATAGCCCCATATCAGAAAAAGAAATAGAACAAGCCATTAACCAACTCCCTAAGAAAAAATCTCCAGGGCCAGTTGGATTTACATGTGAATTCTACCAAACATTCAAAGAACAATTGATTCCAATACTACACAAACTATTTGAGAAAATAGGGACAGAAGGTATATTGCCAGAATCCTTCTATGAGACCGATATGGTGCTGATAGCTAAACCTGGTAGGGTAAAAACTGAGAAAGAAAACTATAGACCAATTTCCCTAATGAATATTGATGCAAAAATTTTAAATAAGATATTAGCAATGAAATTACAGAAAGTCATCCCCAGGATAGTACACTATGACCAAGTAGGATTTATACCAGGGATGCAGGGCTGGTTCAATATTAGGAAAACTATCAGCATAATTAATTATATTAATAACCAAATTAACAAAAACCATATGATTATCTCAATAGATGCAGAAAAAGCATTTGATAAAATCCAACACCCTTTCCTATTAAAAACACTAGAGAGTATAGGAATAAATGGGCTTTTCCTTAAAATGATCAGCAGCATCTATTTAAAACCATCAGCAAGCATCATATGTAATGGAGACAAACTAAAACCATTCCCCATAAGATCAGGAGTGAAACAAGGCTGCCCACTGTCACCATTACTATTTAATATTGTATTAGAAATGTTAGCTTTAGCAATAAGAGAAGAAAAAGAGATAAAAGGAATCAGAGTAGGTAATGAAGAAACCAAATTATCACTCTTTGCAGATGACATGATGGTATACTTAGAGAACCCTAGAGACTCAACTAAAAAACTACTAGAAACAATTCACAACTTTAGCAAAGTGGCAGGATTCAAAATTAATCCACATAAATCATCAGCATTTTTATATATTACCAACAAAGTTCAGCAGCAGGAGATACAAAAAGAAATTCCATTCCAAATAGCAGATGATAGGATAAAATATTTGGGAATCTATCTGCCAAGGAAAAGTCAGAAACTATACGAACTAAATTACAAAACACTTTCCACACAAATAAAATCAGACCTAATCAATTGGAAAAATATTAAGTGCTCATGGGTAGGCAGAGCGAACATAATAAAAATGACAATACTACCCAAACTAATCTACTTATTTAGTGCCATACCAATCAAACTCCCAAGAAATTATTTTACAGATCTAGAAAAAATAGTAGCAAAGTTCATTTGGAAGAACAAAAGGTCAAGGATTTCAAGGGGATTAATGAAAAAAAAGGCAGATGAAGGTGGCCTTGCTGTACCAGATCTAAAACTATATTATAAAGCAGCGGTCATCAAAACCGTTTGGTACTGGATAAGAAATAGAGCAGTCGATCAGTGGCACAGGATAGGTTATCAGGACAACCTAGGCAATAACCTTAACAATCTAGTGTTCGATAAACCCAAAGACCCCAGCTTTTGGGATAAATACTCACTATTTGGCAAAAACTGCTGGGAAAATTGGAAACTAGTGTGGAAGAAATTAGGGCTTGATCCATACCTAACACCACATACCAAGATAAGATCTAAATGGGTTCATGATCTAGATATAAAGAGGGACTTTGTAAGCAAGTTAGAGGAACGTAATATAATTTATCTCTCAGACTTGTGGAGAGGGAATAAATTTATGTCCAAAGAAGACCTGGAACTCCTAATTGAACACCAGATGGATAATTTTGATTATTTTAAGTTAAAAAGTTTCTGTACAAACAAAACAAATGCAGACAAGATTAGGAGGGAAGCATCAAATTGGGAAATCATCTTTACATTTAATGGTTCTGATAAAGGCCTCATTTCTAAAATTTATAGAGAATTGTCTCATATATATAAGAATTCAAGCCACTCTTCAATAGATAAGTGGTCAAGGGATATGAACAGACAATTTTCAGATGATGAAATTAAAACCATCTCTAGTCATATGAAAAGTTGCTCCAAATCACTATTGATCAGAGAAATGCAAATTAAGACAACTCTGAGATACCACTACACACCTGTCAGATTGGCTAAAATGACAGGAAAAGATAACGATGAATGTTGGAGAGGATGTGGAAGGGCTGGGACACTAATACATTGTTGGTGGAACTGTGAACGGATCCAACCATTCTGGAGAGCAATTTGGAGCTATGCTCAAAAAGTTATCAAACTGTGCATACCCTTTGACCCAGCAGTGTTTCTACTGGGCCTATATCCCAAAGAGATCTTAGAGGAGGGAAAGGGCCCCACATGTGCAAGAATGTTTGTGGCGGCCCTTTTTGTGGTGGCTAGAAACTGGAAACTGAAGGGATGCCCATCAATTGGAGAGTGGCTGAATAAATTATGGTATATGAATGTTATGGAATATTATTGCTCTGTAAGAAATGACCAGCAGGACGATTTCAGAGAGGCCTGGAGAGACTTGCATGAACTGATGCTGAGTGAAACGAGCAGAACCAGGAGATCATTATACACAGCAACAACAGTATTACATGATGATCAATTCTGATGGACATGGCTCTCTGCAACGAAGAATTGTCTCAAACCAGTCCCAGTTGTTCACTGAAGAAAACCATATACACCCAGAGAGAGGGAAATGAAATATGGACTACAACATAACATATTCATGATCTCTACTGACATTTGTTTGCATTGTGTTGCCTTTCTCTGATTCTTTTTTTTTTCTTGTAGATAGGATTTTTCTTGCATAACTTCTCAAGCATTTCAACATTATTAGCATGTAGTGGACTTCCTGCCATCTAGGGGAGGGGAGGGGACTGGGGGTAAAATTTGTAATGGAAAGCTTTGTAAAGATCAATGTTGGGGAACTACCCATACATATGTTATACAAATAAAAAGCTTTAACAAAAAAAAAAAAAAGAAATTTCCTAAATCAGTCCAAATAGAGTTACCATTCAGTTATTCCAGAGACCCAGGGACACAGAAACACGTTCAGGGATTGCCTCCTTTCTTTTTTGTCTTCTCCACTTCACCATGTGTCTTTCTAGAAGGAACTCCCTGCTCTTCTGTGGCCTCCAGAGCCATTAGTCTGTCTGGATTTGAACCTATTAATGGCTTTCTAAATGGCCTTCCAAAGTCATTCCTGGCTGCCTAGGCAGTTTGTTAAGTTCAGGGCACAAGGAGTCAGGAACAGTTTCAAGCTGAGCAATTACTGCTGAAAAGAGGTCTGTGCAAAAGAAAAGGTGAGGGGAAAGCTTGAGAGGAATCATTTATGCCTGGAAAGACTCCAGCAATTCAGTTTGTTTTAGGTAACTGAGCTGGAGTTGAGGCTGAAACCTGGGTCAGCTTTGTTAGAGAACTGACATCAGGAGGTGAGGCACATGCATAGTTGTGTTTATTAAGGTGTGTATGTGTCTGTGGAAGGAGTGTCCATGTGTGTATGTTTATGTGTATATTTATATGTAAATTTGTATGTAGAGGATTGACAGTGCTTGTCTACTCATGTACGCATGTGATTATATATATTTTGTGTATGTTTAATTGTGCAGGCATATGTGTCTGTGGTCAATGAGATTATATATTAGTACTCATGCATGGGAGTCTAAAAGAACCTGTGTGTGTTTGTGAGCATCTAGATAGAGGTGTATGTGTATATTTCTGAAAAGTTGTTTTGTCTAGATATATCTATGTCTAAAGGGTTAATGAGTATATGTTAATTGTGATATGTTTTTGAAATTGTGTGTTTTTGTTTATATATCTTTGTTGTATAATTGTGTTTTTATGGGTATGTAGGTACCAATGGTTAAGAATGGAGTATTTGCATGTGCAGGTATGTGTATATATACATTTATATGTGTGTGAACATATATACATGCATGTATGTATATATGTTCAGGAATTCAGAGAAATAGAAAGTCAACAAATTATTAAAGGCTGAAATTACAGTCTTGAAATAATGAAGGCAACAACATTAACAGGTAAGATCAAGTCAACCCCAAAGGGATACTTTTTTAAAAGTTAATTTTTATCAGATCAGTGAACTGAAAAAAAAAAAGGCTGTTCTTATCTTGTGGTAACAAAAAGACTATATAGAAAGTAAGTGTATGAGGAACCATATCAACCACACAGTGCTGAAAAGTATCTGTCATGTATACCAAGTTTTTCATTTGTTGTATCTTCTCCGGCCCCTGCTTCCTTCTATATGAGTACATCTGCTTTATGATTGCACATATCCCCATTTTGCAGGTGAGGATACTGGGGATCCCAGAATGTAATATTTGCTGATGTTTCCAATATTACACTTAAGTAAGGGGTCTTCTAGGGATTGTTCAGTAAGAGCTGAAAAGGATCTCAAAATCCGTCAAGTCCAACTTTTATCATTTTATGATTGAGAAAACAAAGGTTTGGGGAAGTTATATATTTTGTCCAATGTTACAAGAGGTAAGATGCCTCAAAAGCAGAATTTGAACCCCTGTCTCTAACTCTAGTGCTTTTTCCTCTTTGTCACATTGCCTCTAAGACTCTCTAGCTAATAAATGACTCATTTCTTTGAAATGAAATCTTGTGTTCCTAGATATGCTTGCCTCTACAGGAGAACAGCATTTTCTGGGTTTCATCAACACACACACACACACACACACACACACACACACACACACACACACACATACACACACACATCTATCCAACTACCAATATGCATATACATAAAATTATACACATGCATATATGCATGCACATAGGCTTATATGCATTTATATGTACAGACAGTTCTGCAATTATACAAATTCACATGAAATAAATTTGACTTAAAAAATTCTGAAGGAAATCTGCATCCCCCCAAGTCTTTGTTAAACATTACTGTATAATGCAGTGAGTTCTTGCTCTCTCTCTGCACCTGTCCCTCGGCTTTATCCCCAGTCTCTCCTCTCCCAAAAAGAACCTAAAATTAAAAAAAATGAAAACCTGAAAACAAAACCCTTGAGTGAAAGAGGAAAAACTGCTACAGCCATTACATGATTGAGGCCTTGATTTGAGCCCTCTAAACACCTAGAGAGGAAACTTTTGTATAAGTCTGCCATAAAATCCTCTCTCCCATTCCCACTCATTTTCTGTCTTGGTCCCCACATATATTTGTACCATGTGCCCTCCCCTTTCCTCCACCAGGAGGTTCCTTCCTTACTCATGCCCAGGGACAAATTTCCATTACATAAAAGTGGCTTTGCATAGAGGTCTGCACAATGGTCCATTTATAAGCTAGAACTCTCTGTGTTCTAGCTTTATCTATTTGCATTATGCAAATTCAATTCCCAGGCAAGGGCTGGCAGGACCTCTGGCTCTGACCCTCTGCAGGAAGCATCAGGGGCTGCAGTAGGTCGAAGCACCTGTTGAGGCAGTTGATACAGCCCCTCATCAGGGGTCCTCTGCTCCAGGCACTGACATGGCTCTGGCTGCTAGGCAGCAGAGTGGGGAAGAGGGTGAATCCCATGGAGCTCTCTCCTTTCCCCCCAGCTCAGGAGAGAAGTAGGTCTGTGGAAAGGTCCTTATGTTAAATAAGAACATGTATACATGCATATATGTATATATGTCTGTGTATATCTATGTATATTGAGTGTCAGAGGTCTCATTCTAATTCAGTGGAGCATATGAGCCAATTACTTAATATTCCACCTTCAGGTTTCCCAGCGAGGCTGCACTTTCCAAGCAAACAAGTTCCCATATATCTTATAGCATTCCTAGGAGCAAATTATCATTGATAGTCTGCTGCCTTCTGCTTAGTTTTATCATAATGTGTTTTCCATTGCCCCTTGGATTGCTGGCAACTGTAGTTCTTCTGAGTTTCAGGTTATTCCATGATTTTCATCCAATTATCAACACCAGGAGATTATTGATGTTGAAAAAATTGGATTTTTGCTACACTGATCAGTTTGGGATTATGCAAAGATGAGTACTCATTGCAAAGAGATGATTCATTATCATCAGGACAAAGTTGTTAGACAACTAGGCAAGTTATGTCTTTGGTCCTCCTATATTTTGACTGTCTTACTTCCTTCCAGGATCCCACGTCCTCAAATATCTGTTCTTTCACTATTGAGATCTAGAATTCTGGACAGTCTGCATACTTAAGACCTTCCACTAGACTTTTTTTTTCTTGTATTCATATCTCCTTAAAATTTCATAGGAAGGTTATCCCTATTCTTAATATTTCATCCTTAATAAGAATTAATATATCAGAAGGGAATTAACATGTACAGTGGAACTCAGTTCTTTCAATTTTTTCAGTGATCTATAGATTTATTAAATTCTCTACATAGCCACATTAGGGTTTTTGTTTTGCTGTTTCCAATTATCACTCCATACTGACATTGAATTACAAATCTGTTTTAATTGCTAACTTTTCACATCCTCCTAATCCTCTGAGTTGAGTTTTTGCAGAATTCTACCCTTAAGTGTTCCAAATATTATTATGTTCAAATCTAATTCAATTAGAGTTGGTTCATATTGTATTCACATATCTATGTACATGATCTTCCAGGCAAATAAAATCTCATTGAGGGTAGCAGCTGTTTGTTGCATTCAACATAGTATCAGCACCAAAATGCTTAGCAAAAGGTTTTATTTTTATTTTTTAAAATAATTTTGTTGCCCATTTCTCAGCCTGATTCTCTTTGTGTTAAGGCAGAAAGAAAATATGAATTAGACATGGGGTTGGTGATTTTTCAAACATCACCCACCAAACCATAGCTATATATACAAACAATAAAAATTTGAACTCACCTTTATAGGTTTTAAGGTTTGTAAAGTAACTTTCAAATATTATCTCATTTGATTCTTTCAGTTGTCTTCTCACCATTTCCTCCATTACTCCTCACACATTTTAACAATTTCTTTAGTTTAACAGTTTCTTCAGCCAAAAGACAAAATCTTCTTAAGTGTAAATACTCCAAAAGAAATCTATGGGTCTTTGAAGATTGATAACCCTTTGATAAGTATGTGGATGATTGCCCGTTTTCTCTTAATATAACGTATTAACTTGAGAGTTCTTAGTCAGAAGTAGGATCTGCCAAACTTGGAATGACTGTGACCTGGAGACTATTAATACATACCTACATTGGTAGGGCAGGCAATTGAAGGAAGTCTGGCTAAAAGAAATTATTAAATCAGTACTGTAGGAAATGGTCTCTCTCTCAGCAAGCATCAATTAAATATATACTATGTGCACTGCACTTTGCTAGATCTGTGAATGTCAGTACAAAAGTGATACCACCTAAGCACTAAAGGAGTTTACATTCTATGGTGGGTGTGGGTAGAAAAAACATAAAATTGACAGATAAGTAAATACAGAATATATATAAAATAAATACCCAATAATGGGGTGAGTAGATAGGGGAACTCATTAGGGGAAATAGGAAAAGTCTCTAAAAGGAGATTGTAAGAGCATTTTAGGAAGTAGATTAGTGCTCCAAATTTCCTCTACCACAAAAAAAAATACAGACAATTACCTCAGAGAGTAGAAATAAACACAGTGAAAAACAGTTGTTCTCATAAGACAGTTTGAGAAGATCCCAAGACCCAATCTCTAGGGGCAGAAGTTTGCCCTGAGTTAAGTGCAAACACTTCAGGTCAGCTCTGCAGAATCAATAAACAACTAGCCCTGGGAGTACCTTGGTAGTCTTAGAACTCTTATCTTACACACAGTGTTGGGCATCTGAATGCTGAGCAAGAAAAGATGGAAGACCAAGCACAGTTATGCTTACCAGATGAGTCCTGAGCAGTGGCTGGGGGGAAGAATACCTGATAAACGGAATAGCGAGGTGAAGAAATCCTGTTGGCTGTGGGCTCATGCAGGAGAGCAAAGTCCCTGGTTTCAGTGCCCAGGGAAGAGAGGACAGCTTTGATTGCAGCCACCTGAGGGACAGCCAGGAGCAAGATCATTTGCAAAACAGTGTGGATGGGGGCTGTAGTTGTAGTCTAGGAGGGGAGGGAAAACCCCCAAATTTGAGCAGCAAGACTGAACTCAGGAAATAATAATCAGAAGGATTTGAGGCTTGAGACATCATTTTTATCACATCAAGACTACAACCTGATCACACTTATAAGTGATAAAACAGAAAGGAAGGAAGGGAGGGAGAAATAAGGAAAGAAGGAAGGAAGGAAGGGAGGAAAGGAAGGAGGGAGGAAGCAACAAAGGGAAGGAGGGAAAGAGGAAGAGAGAGAGATGGGAAGAAGAAGGAGGGAAAGAAGGACAGAGAAAGAAAGGGGAATGAAATAAAAAAGAAAGAGGGGATGGAGGAAGGAAAAAAAGAAGAAAAAAGTGAATAAGCAAAGGAGAAAGAAGATGGTTACTTTGAAGAAAGAGAAGATCTGGGTTCATATTCAGAGGAAGATAACAGAGCTAAAAAATGTCATTTTTTTTTTCAGTGAGAAACTTCAAATGATCTCAGATGCAAAAAGAATTCTTGGAAGAACTTTTAAAAGTCTTAAAAAATTTAAATGAGATAGAGGAAAAATGAGAAACAAAAAACAAAAAACAAAAAGTAATCCAAGAAAATTATGAAAGGAAAGTCGACCAATTTAAAATATAGAATCAAAAACTTAAAGAAAAAAATGATTCTTTGAAGACTAGATTGGGCAAGGGGAATCTAATGACTTTCTAAGACATCAAAAATCATAAAATGAAATTGAAAGAATGAAAAAAATAGAAGGAAAAGTGAAACATCTCATCAGAAAACTAACTGATCTGGACAGCTAACTGAAAATTACAATAAAAAAGAATCTTGATATAATATTACAAAAAATTATGAAGGATAATTTCCCTAAAGTTCTACAACAAGAAGGCAAAGTAGAAATAGAAAAAAAAATCCATTGATTAATACCTGAAAGTGATCCCAGGAGAAGAACTCACAGAAATACAGAGCCAAATTTCAAAACTCCCAGATTAAGGAGAAAATATTGGAAGCAACAAGATAAATCCAAATTTCATGGAGTTACAAGAAGGATTACAGAAGATATAGAATATTGTATTCCATAAAGCAAAAGAGCTGAGTTGCAAACAAAGATAACTTTCCAATAGTTAAATATAATTCTGAATAGAAAAAAATGGATATTTAATAAATTCAAAGACTTTCAGGTTTTTGTGACAAAAGCTTCAAAACTTAAGGGAAAATTTGACATATAATTTTTAGGAGAAATATAAGGTAAACATTAAAGACCAATTAAAAGGGACTCAATAAGGTTAAATTGTTTTCATCATATGTATGGAAATATTAGCAATACTCTTATGATTGTCATCATTATTTGGATAATGCAGAAGAAAGTCTTGGGCTGAGCTGAGTATGATGGGATTATTCTAAAAAATGAAGCTGTGTAGAGAGAGATATAAAATACAAAAAAGGCATGAAAAGAAAAACTGATACAGAAGAATCTAGTGAAGGAAGGGTAGGTAGTTCTTACTCTTATCAAGAATGTGTTAAAGAAGGAACAACATATGTGTCCAGAAAGGCATAAATGTCCTCTAAGTTCAGAAATAAATAAGAGGGCAAGGAAAAAGGGGGAAGAGAATAAGGGAGGTTAAAGGTAATGATAGGTAGGTTAAAGAATAGGAGGGCAAGGTAGCAGGTAGAAGTAAAGCAAAGGAGTGAGAACAAAAAGGTTGCATAGGATGAGAATGATAGGAAAAACAGGAATGTAAAAATATACAACAAGTAATTGTAGTTTAGAATGTGAATGGGCTGAATTTATCTGTAAAATGAAAACAGCAAATTATAAATTTGAATTCAGCAATATGTTTCTTTCAGGAAACATTATAAAATGAGATATACTCACAAAGATATAATAAAGGGCAGAAGTAGAATTTATTATGTAAAAAAGCAGAAATAGTAATTATGATCTCAGATAAAGTTAAAATTAAAATAACTTTAGTCAAAATGTATCAACAATATTATTTTAGAACATTTAAAATACCTAGACTGTATAAAATAAATGAGCATGTATCTGCCAAAAGAGACATAGGAACTATATGAACATAGATAAACAAACAAACAAACAAAAGCCAAACAAATAATTTTTCTACAAACTCCGATCTAAATAATTGAAGTAATATTTATTGTTCATGGGTTAGTAAAGCCAATATAATTTTTAAGATGACAATTTTACCTAACCTATTTATTGAATATCATCCTACTTATTTGACTAAAATTTCTTTTACTGAGTTAGAAAAAAATTACAAAGTCCTTGGAAGAGGGTCAGGAACTTCAAAGAAACTAGGTGAAAAAAGATATAAAGGAAGTAGATCCAGCAGTATTAGACCATAAACTATATTATAAAATGACAACATTGTTGAAATATAAAAATAAAAATTTTTATTATTCTAAATTGAAATTTTATTGTTCAAACAAACCTATGTAAGAACAGTAGGAAATGCAGAAAATTGGGATGAAAAACTTTCATAGACAATCTCTCAAACAGAATGTGATTAGTTCAGAGCATTGCTGTGAAAGAGGAAATAATTACCTAGTTGATTTAGAAAAAACATGGAAAAAGGGCAGCTAAATGGTGCAGTGGATAGAGGACTATCCCTAAAGTCAGTAGGATCCACATTTAAATCCAACCTTAGACACTTAATACTTACTAACTATAGGGGCAACTAGGTGGTGTAGCAGATACAGCACCAGCCCTGAAGTCAAGAGGACCTGAGTTCAAATGTGACCTCAGGGACTTAACACTTCAAGGCTGTGTGTGACCCTGGGCAAATCACTTAACCCCAATTTCTTCAAGGGAAAAAAAGCACTTACTAGTTATGTGACCCTAGGCAAGTCACTAAACCCCAATAGACTCACCAAAACAAACAAACAAAAAACCCAAACAAACATGGAAAGATTTTGTTTTATGAAGGATTATGTTATTTACCTTTAGAGAAACAGATGGTAGAAACATATGTGTATATGATTTATATATGTTTATAGATATCTATGTATATTTATATCCATGCTTAACTGTAGTCTTCATTTGACTGGGGGTGAGAAAGGAAGGAGGGAGAAAAAATAAAGAAAAAAAATTTCATAGCGGAGAACAAAAGAAAACTAACAAGAAAGCAAAGAACTGGACATCTTTGAAAACAATGTATAGTTTTTATTATATTGGGTTTTTTAAAATGGAAGTTTATTGTTTTATACTGAATCTTCTCATGGTCTACTGTGTACAAGGCATTAATTTCTTTTATAATTTTGTATTTAAGATTAAAATAAAAATTAGAAAAAAATATATATATAATTGCACTTGAATTGAGCTTAAAAGAGCTAGAGGTTCCAAGAGGAATAAGTGAGGAAGGAGAGCTTTCCAGGCTTGGAGAAACATTCTAAGAAGCAGGATTTGGAAGGCTGTTTAGGGAGAATGGCAAAGTAGGCTAGTTGGAAAGGAACACAGAATATGTGTTGGGTAGTGTTGTATAGTCAGTCTAAAAAGAGAAACTGGAACCTGATTCCAAATAGAAAAGTCTGTATTTTATCCCAAAGCAATGAAGAGCCATCTAAACTTCTTGAATAGAATAATGGCATACCTGAATTTTAGGAATCTCAAATCAACAGATGCATGTAGAAAACACTGGGTTAGGGAAAGAATAAATTAACAGAAATTTATTAGTAGATTATTGCAATAGTCCCAACAAAAGTTAATGTTGAGCTCAACAGGACAGTTGTTTGAGTAAAATGAAGAAAGCTTATACTAAAAATGCTGGCAGTTGACAAGCTGTGTAAAAAGTGGGATTCACAAGACATGGTAATGATTGGATATACATCTAGTGGATGAATAAGGGACAAAAAAGAGTTTGGAACTGAATAAAACTGAGGTTTTATACCTGGATATCTGGGAAATTGTTGCTGCCTTGGACTGACATAGGGAAAATGGAATTATGGGAGATTTATCTCCACTCAAGTTTAGGTACAGAGTGGAATAAGGAATCAGAGTATTCAGGGGCCTGGCATTCAGGAGCAGACTTCAGCTTTTGAAATGATCTGAGACCAGAAGGAATTGACTGACCAAGCAGAGAATAGGCACCATAAATAACTCAACACTAGAAAGCAGTAACTTTGGGCTTGAGTCTTAATTTTACTTCTATGTATCTGTGTGTCTTTGAAGAAGGCACTTGAGCTCATGAGGTCTATTTCTTCTATAAAAGCAGAGGTCAAAGGATTGATTTCAGATCTGTGAACTTCATTGAGAAAAAACATATATTTATAAAAATATATATTTATTTTCACTAATCTTGGATTTCTGTTATAATATTATATATTTTGTTTATGCATTTAAAATTATTTTGAGGGGGGGACTATAGGCTTCAGCAGATAATCAAAGGGCTCCATTATGCAAAGTTTTGAACCTCTGGAGTAAATGGGCTTTACAGATTTTACATTTTTAGAATCTATGATCCAAATCAAGGACATAGTCTATAGGTTTATAGACAAAGAAGGTGTCTGTCAACAAGGGAACAAGATAAGAAGAAGGTTAGTGTGACCAGGTTACAAGATGTATACCAACCAATCAAAAAGCTAACTTTCTGGAGAGGTATAGGATTAGATAGATTTCCTTCTATACTCCTCCCTAAGGATAGGATTAGTCCAATTGTCTTTGGACTAATGGTTTTGGATCTAGAGGATTATTAAGTAGTCTCTTCAGGGAAACTCCAAAGATTACCAGGATGCTGAGAGCAGATATCCAAACAGATCATCACATGTGTGGCTATACATGTGAAAACAGAGCTTTGATTGTGCCAGATAGACTCTTGCATAATAAGAGCTATGTTGAATAGATTGCACTGCTGGATTGAAGCTGTCAGGAGTGTGTGTGGGGGAAGGGGATGTTCTTTGTGAGATTTCAAAGAAAGAAGAATGGAAAGCATTTTGTTTGGCTGCTAATGAGCCATCCATCAGCAGGGCTGACATTCTGTCAGAACAGCAGGGAAGGAAAGCCAGGCACCTCACCTTGACACCCCTCCTCCTTTCCAATGTCACCTGAGGTTATGAGTGCTTTAACCTACATCACTCATATGTCTCACTCTATCCTAATATAAGTAAAAGGGGAAGCAAGGTCAAGAAAGGTGAAGAGTTGAAAGCTCTGCTTGACAGCCAAGTTCAGGTGCCTTCTTTTTTTTACCCTCTCTACTCAAGATACTAAAGTATCTCCCTGACCTTGTTCCTTTCTCACTGAGAAACTGGGATTTTAAATATGTGACCTTTTCCAGAGGAACTAGCATTTCTTAGAGGAATGTGGAAAAGATAATGCTACTTCCAGTGGACAAAATCATTAATGATGAAATTTGTGGCTTTAGAGAGGTAAATATTTGATTCATGGGACTTTCCTGGATCTCCTCATGGACACTAGTTCTGCCTACACATACTTTCACATAAGCCTTGTCCTGCAGATGATGTAAGAGAATAGAGGGGCATGATCATGCAAGGGAAAGGGATTTTAAAGTGAGGACCAAACAGAAAAAAAAGAGTTTCTCCACCAAGTGTTAGAAACCCTGAATATAAAGAATTTCTTAACCCTTAAATCTTCCATCCCACATCACTTCTTTCTTTTCTTTTTTTTAAGCTTTTTATTTTCAAAACATATGCATAGATAGTTTTTCAACATTGACCCTTGCATAGACTTGTGTTTCAGACTTTCCCCTTCATCCCCCACCCTCTCCCCTAGATGGCAAGCAATCCAATATATGTTATACACCACAACACTTCCTGATAGGACCATGGAATCTTGCTCCTAGACACTGAGCTTTTCAGTCTGCTTAATAATTTAAATCTTCAATAGCTGTAAATATTGCTTTAGTAGCTCTAATTTGTAAATCACCAATATAGTAATTATAAATGAATCTTATTTACTGTATTCACCCAGTATTCCTTTAGTGAATATGTAGAATGTTAATAAAATGATATTTCTTTAATCATGTAATGAGAAGAACACTGGATTTTTAGATAAAAGTTCTGGGTTCAAACTGTGCCATTGTCATATGCTAAATGCATGAACTTTGTAAATTCAAAATGAATTGGTTATATTTAGTTGGCCTCTGAGGCCACATCAAATTTTTATTTATAAGCATTTGACCCCAATCACTCTGACTTTTACAGTTTTTCAATATAGCCTTCTCTGTTTATTACTTTGATTTCAAGAGGTTTGCCTATTTCTGCATAATAATAATGAACATGACAATAGCTCACATTTAAATGGAACATTAAGATTCCATTAAGGTTTACAAACTATTTTCCTTGCTGCAACCCTGGGAGTTAGAAAGTATCTCAAATCAGCTGGAGATGTGAAAAAATGGAAAATAGGATATCTATTCTCTAGGAGCTAATATTCAAATAAAGGAGACAACATGCTTATAGTTATATACATTCAAGATATGTAGTGATAAAGATTAGAAGATAAATTCAGAGAGAAAAATTAGTAGAAGGTGAGGTTGGGAAAAGGAAAGGCCACGCAAAAGTAAGTTTTGATTGAGTCTTAAAGGAAACTAGAAAAGCCAGAAGAGAGAAGTAAAAAGGGAGAATGTTCCAGGAGTGGTGGACATCTAGAACTAGTAATAGATTAGCATATGCCAAAAGAAACAAATAGACCAATAAAAAGATTGGAAAGGTTAGGAAGGGCTCAAGTTATTTTAGGTTATTAAAAGCTAAACAGAGCATATACTTGAAGGATACTGGACATAAAATTAAGAAGACTGATTTCCCTGAGTTCAAATTTGCCTTATTTACTTACTAACTCTGTGACCATTCAACAAGTCACTTAATCCTGTTTGATTCATTTTCCTAATCTATAAAAATGAACTGGAAAAAAATGACAAAGCACATCAGTCTTTTTTCCAAGAAAACCCCAAAGAGGTTCACAAAGAATCAGACATGAAAAATGACCAAGCCACAGAAACATAGTTTTTGAATATGTAGTAGAAAAATCTTTATCCATTTTGTTAATCTCTTCTATCAATAGTTTGACAAACTCATTTTGATTATGGACTTCATTTTGAAAACTGTACAGTGAATACAGGAGGCATGACATCATCTACAAATAGAAAAATCTGGAAAATTTCACAATAAATATGAGGTCTTTTCAATTTGTTGTCTACATTACACACTCTTTACAGCAATGGTGAATGCCTTTGACAATCATATTTTGTACCTCTCCTGGTTTTATGACTCACTTGTTAATAACTCAGGGTTGATGCAGCAAGGGGTATGTTATTTCATTTATCAGAGAATCTTATATGATTGCAAGTATATATTGGACATAGATACTTCTTCAGTGTTAGAGAAAGGGATAAGATTTGGATCTATAATTTCAGTAATGTAGGTAACTCCCAAGTGAAGAAATGTCCTCTTCTAAAACTGATCAACACCTTTCCTATAACATATATATATATATATATATATATATATATATATATATATATATATATACATATGTAGATGTTTATATCTATCTAGATGTATATTTGTGTATATGTATGTATATATGTATATGCACATACTTTATATATGTAGCTTTATTTTATTTAAAATTCATTAAAGTTTATAACATGCTCTTCATGCATTGTACTCTATGCTTCGGTTTTATCATTCAGTCATTTTCAGTTGAATCCAACTGTACATGACCTATTGGCCAAAATAAAGTGGTTTGCCATTTCCTTTTCCATCCCATTTTACAGATTAGGAAACTGAGGCAAAGTTAAGGATTAAGTGATATGCCCAAGGTCACACAGCTAGTATATATCTGGAATCATATTTGAACTCAGAAAGATAAGTCTTCCTGACTCCACTTCTGGTGCTCTATCCACCCACCACCCAGCTAGCTGCTCATGGTTCAGTTGATATAATTCTAATGATTTACTCCTCTACTCTACCTCAGCCACACATAGAGGTAGTTTTATTCTTGATATTTCCATCACCCATTAGTATTCTACTTTCTTGTTAAAAAAATTCCTTTATTTGATCATAATCTCCTCCATTCTATCATTCCTGTTCTGTCTGTCATTATCTTTAATGCTGGTCTTTATTCTCACCATGATTTCCAGTCCTTTCTTGACTCTGTTATTTTGCAGGTCATTAATTCTACACTGGCTATACCAGTCTCCTTATCTATCTCAACCCTTTGTTGAAAAAGTTCCATTCTCTATTAGACTTTGTACTCAAAATCCAATTTTACAGGTGAAAAACTTCAGATCAAAGAAAGGAAGAGATTTACTCATGGTCACATGGCTAGGAAGTATTGGATCTCCAACACTAAACATTTGACTTTCAGTTCTGCATTTTGTCTATTTCAGTTGCTTGATTTGCTTTTGTAATGATGAATTGGTCCTAACCTCTAAGTATGAATGACAAATATTTCACATAAAATTTTCCCCTTTAGGAGCTCTTCTGTGGAGAAAACCAGCTGGGTTTCTTTGATCTGATTTTGACCAAATTCTGGAGCCAAAAGCATTTCAAAGGAGAGAGTTTTGGAGGATGGAAGAAACATAAAGAAATAAATCAGAAATAAGATTGTGTGTGTGCCTATCTAAGCATATGTATGCACACATGCATCTGTGAAAATGAATGGTAAGAAGAAGGAATTTGTTAAAGCAGTCAGAATTCATCTCCATCTCCATCCCCTACTCTTCTCTCCTTGAATGGCACCGGTGTCTCTCTGGAGGAACTGCCAACAAAATGACATTGCCCAGCAGGGACCCTGCTTGGTGGTGCTAACTAGGCCTGAAGAATTGGCTTTCCTATTACAAATTACAAAATTTTTCAGCCTAGACAATAAATAAGTTTGGCACAGATATGTAGGGGAATTTTAAGGGAATGTGAAATAGAAAGATCAGACACACAGATAAAAACAAATTCTTGGGAAATGATGGAGTCCAAGTATAAACCCTAAGTATATGGCAGGAAATTCAATTTGCTCAGGAAAAAACCAAAATGAAAAAAAAAAAACCCACCAATCCCTCCAAACACTGTCTTTCACATAAAGACCAAAATTTTTGCATTCTCTACAGAGCGACTGTTGGATATTACTTTCTTTCATTTGGACACCTTTCAGTCTTGGTTCCATAGTTAATCTTAACTTTTATTGATGGGTTTTGTTGTTATATTTGCCGATTACTCCCACTAATTAGATGTTTCTTGTTACAAAGTAAAATTAATTATATTGTTGTTATATGTAAAGTTAAGTTGAAACAATAATGGAGAAACCTTGTCTAAAAGCATGTGACATTTTGCATCTGTAAAGTCTTCCCATCTCGTTAAAAAAAAATTACAAATTTATTTCCTCTTCTTTCAGTTTCCCTCCCACCCCAATATGGTAAAAAAAGAAAAGAAAAGAATTTCTTGTTACAACAATCATGATCAAGGAAATAAATTTTTTCAATGACTATAGAGAGAACTGTAAATTGATAAATACATAGATAAAATATGACAAATATATATTACAAAACATATGATATATATATATATATAATATGAATGTCTTATTCCATACCCTAAATCAGTCACCTCTTTGAAATGGTTAACATGTCCTATTATCAGTCAGTTGACACCATAAAAGGTCACTTTTTTCATTATAGTTTTTACAATTTTCAGGCTTTGTTTTTGCCTTGTTGTTGTTACTGATGATGGTGTACTGGACCTAACAATAGGACAGGAGTATGATTCTTGAAATGGATGGTGGAATCTTGGAAGCCAGACACCAGTATGAAACCTATCAGGAACCATGGGCTAGGAGCTGGAAGGACAACGAAAGTCCAGTTAGGTGAGGAAATGCTGAAGAATCGTATGTTTTTCAGATGTAAAAAGGGAAAGGTTCTTGGCAGAAAGGCATGTTGAGTCATGGCACAATAATCTTAACCCTCTAATACAACCCCAAACAAGATGAGTTTCAGTAAAGTTCTCAAATATCTGTTGGTGAGGGTAGTAATAATTCTAATGAACACAGGGAGCATGGTGATGATGTCCATAGTTTATAAATTGTTTTTCCCAAAATAACGGCCACGAAGGAGGTAATATGTACTTTAAAAAAAAATTGAGGCAATTGGGGTTAAATGATTTGCTTAAGGTCTTCATGTCTGAGGTTGAATTTGCACTCAGGTACACCTAACTCCAGGGCTGGTGCTTTATTCATTGTGCCACCTAGCTGCCCCCAGCAATATATAGTGGCACCCTTGGCACTACTCTTTAAACTTGTCAAATTTGGTATTTTAAATAATACTTGACAGTTGCTAGGCAATTGTGGCACTTGGTTGTTGTCTTGGTTGAGAAGTAGGGATGTAAGGATGACCAGATGTAGTGTCCAGCTCCCATTACAGCTGCTATTGCCCTCAGCTGTTGGCAGTTTCTCTGCAGTGAAGGCAGCCATGGGCAGGACTGTCTCATTGGAGTCCCCGATGCTAAGGCTTGCACATCAGTGGGCAGTTCCTGCAAGATGATGTGACTGCAATGTATAGTCTCCCAGTTCCCAAAGGCCTAGTATTGGAAGGGGTATGGAGTTCTGACCTGTTCAGCAGGAGGAGAAGCAGCAGGAGCTGGAACAGGTGCAGTGGCACTAGCATCAAAATCACGGGAGCCAAGGCAGAGGAGACAGCGTCAGTGGTGGAAGACCCAGGACTTCTGGAAGGCTCTGGGCAGTGGCCAGAGTCCTGGGTGGCTGTTAGAGCCCTGGACCACAGAGGACTCAAGACCACAGTTTCCACTTTCATATATAGTCACCATTCTTCCCAGGAAGCTTGGGTGCCTGGGGTGGAAGGAAAATATAAAGGTTACAGTCCCTCTCAGAAAGCCATTTGGGTCACACCAAAATAAGATCAATATGGGTACATGATTTGGGCATAAAGCGTGATGCCATAAGCAAATTAGGAGAGCAAGAAATAGTTTACCTAGGGGCAGCTAGGTGGCACAGTGGATAGAGCACCAGCCCTGAAGTCAGGAGGACCTGAGTTCAAATCTAGTCTCAGACACTTCACATTCCCTAGCTGTGTGATCCTGGGCAAGTCACTTAACCTCAATTACCTCAGCAAAAAGCAAAAAAAGAAAAAAAAAAAGAAATAGTTTACCTAAAAGATCTTTGGAGAAAGGAGAAATTTATGAACAAAGAAAAACTAGAAAACATTATGAAATGCAAAATGGACAATTTTGATTGCATTAAATTAAAAAGTTTTTACACAAACAAAACCTAGCCAAATAAGATTAAAAGGAAAGTGCAAAATTGGGAAAAAAAATTAGAGCCAGTGCTTCTGAAAAAGGCCTCCTTCCTAAAATATATAAAGAACTGTGTCAGATTTATAAGAATAAGGTTATTCTTGAGCTGATAAGTGGTCAAAAAGTATGCATAGACAATTTTCAGATGATGAAATTTAAGCCATTTGTAGTCATTAAAATGCTCCAAATCTCCATTGATTAGAGAAATTCAAATTGCAACAATTCTGAGGTACCAACTTATATATCTCAGATTGACTAAGATGACAGTAAAAGATAACAATAAATGTTGTAGAGGATGTGGGACCTGGGACACTAATGCATTGTTGATGGAATTGTGCAATTCTGCATTCTGGAGAGCAATTTGGAACTATGACCAAAGGATTATAAAACTGTGCATAGCCTTTGACCTAGCAGTGTCAATTCTGGTTTTGTATCCCAAGGAAATCATAAAGGAGGGGAAAGGATCCACGTGTGCAAAAATATTTGTAGCAGCTCTTTTTGTGGTGGCAAAGAATTGGAAAATAAATAAATATCCATCATTTGGAGAATGGCTGAATAAGTTATGGTATATGAAAGTAATGAAATATTATTGTTTTATAAAATTGATGAAAAAGCTGATTTTAGAAAGGTCTGAAAAGATTTATATGAACTGATGCTGAGGGAAACAAGCAGAACTAGGAATACATTGTACACAGTAACAGCAAGATTGTGCCATGATCAATTATGAAAAATTTGATTCTTCTCAGTGGTTCAGTGATCCAAGGCAATCTCAATAAACTTTGGATAGAAAATTCCATCTGCTTCCAGAAAGAGAAATATGGAGATGAATAAAACAGTGATTTGGATTAAGAAGAGAGAACTGGGCTGGGCTGACTTGTTTCTCTGCAGCTACAAGCTCCACTTGCCCCTTTGCAGAAATGGGGATTCTGGGATGGTTAGGTTGCAGACTGGAGATGTACTCCTTATAGGAAAAAAATCATTTGGTACTCATCATTTTAACCATTAATCAAGTCTTCTGAAGCCAATCAATAATGAATACTGAAGTATCACTTTGCATCTTAATTTTATAGATGAAGAAATAAAGAACTGTAGAGATGAATTGCCTTGCTTTTTGCTAATTCCTTGGCATTGAGAATGAGTCCTGGACTTGGAATCAGTACACCTGTTTTAAAATGAAGCCTCTTCTACATGATAGCTGTGTGATCTTAGGTAAGGTTACAACACTCTGATTCTCAGCTTCCCCATCTGTTAAATGAAAACAATAATATCCTTCCTTCATCACAAAGCTATCATATTAAAATTGTTTTATGATGGCTAAAAAAAGAGAGATGAGAAAATATCCTTTTGTAGAGTTAGAAGGTACACAAGTATTGCACATTGCACATAATTTCAGACTTCTACAATATGTTGATTGCTTATGTTAATTTCCCCTCTTTTGTGTTTTTAAAATGCTACTTTTCATATTTGATGGCTCTCTGAAAAGGAAAGTAGGAGGAATACTAAGGGATATGTGATGTAAAAGACAAAATACATTAATTTAGTTTTTAAAGTGCTTATAAACTTAAAAGAACTTCAAAAATTTAAGTTGATGTTGTCATAAATGGCACAGACAATACTAGAACTCTATATTACTTACCTCTCAAATTTGTTGTAAGAGTTAAATGAGATAATATATGTGGAACACTTTGCAAACTTTAAAGCATTGTGTAAATGTCAGCTAAGATTATATAAGTTGCAATGAAAAAAATACCCTGCATTGGTTCAGGGAATTTCCTCACCTGGGACTTAGTTCTCTATACCAATAAAATCACAAACACTGTTTCTTTAACTCTCTAAAAACAATGAGCTATCTTCAATGCATATATTAAAACCAAATGAGTTTCCATGATAGAAGTAATCATACTCTGTTT
Organism: Myrmecobius fasciatus; assembly: GCA_023553655.1. Lineage (NCBI taxonomy): Eukaryota > Metazoa > Chordata > Mammalia > Dasyuromorphia > Myrmecobiidae > Myrmecobius > Myrmecobius fasciatus. The sequence continues at coordinate 22,605 of JAJPUD010013212.1, read as the reverse complement.
GATTTCTCTCTAATAATTAATGCAAAGTGAGACACAAAACCCCAAGCTTGCTAAATATCTTTGTCATTGTTATAGACTCAGAGTGCAAATCAAAAGCTAAGATCTCCCAGATGCTCTTATTTGAAGGTTATATTTTAGGGACTACATCCATCCTCTGGTCATTGTATGGCCACAAAAATGTGATTCACATTAAAAAAACATTTTTTTTCCTAACTGCTCATACTCATAATAAACAAAAAGAATTAAGAATGTCTATTGTCAAGGCTACAATTTGCAGCCCTAAAAGTTAAACCTTTTGTAGTTTTATCTTGGACAGACAGTTAAATGTTCAATGTACTGGGTCCAAAATGGAAAAGGAGTAAGGAGGAAGACAGATTTTATTTAGGAAAATGTATAGGTCTTAGGAAGATTCTAAGCATCTCCCTGAAACAGACACCTATCTTTTGCTAGAGTTCTTTTAGAGGTGGTGTATGATTGTGAATCATGGACCATTTCAACATCCAAAGAATTAAAATTTCTGATAAGCCAAAGGACACTGAAGGGACATGTAACAATAGCAGCAACAACCTAGTGTTTATACAAGATACTATAAGGTTTGCAAAATACTTTATAAGTATTATCTAATTTGATCCTCAAATAATTCTGAGAGATGGCATATATTACTTCCTCAATTTTATAAGTGAGAAAACTGAGATAGGCAGGGGTTAAATCACTTGCCCAGAGTCAGCTAGCATCTGAAGCTAAATTTACCTAAGGTCTTCCTGACTATAAGTCTGATGTTCTATCCATTGTGACACCTAGCTACCCAATGAAGAAACAAGTGCTTACCAAGAGAATTATGCATAAAAATTATAAAAGAGATCAAAAGGGATATGCAACTAGCTATTCTTGAAGCACAACTTATGGAGAAAGCATATAGACAGACTGTGTCACAGAGAAATACCCATTTTATTAATAAAATGCCAAGAAACCTACAAGAAGGCCTATCAGACATCAAATCTCTATTAGAAATGAACAAAGCAGGTAAGATGGATATTTGTTAGTGAACTGTGAATTGTACTATTAAAGGGATTAGATTATCCTCATCTCCAAACAAGAGAATACAAATTCTAAAACTTCCTATCCAAGGATAATGGAAGGACACATCAGGCACAAGTAGGCAGAAGGTTGTTTTCAAAAATGATGTACCTGCAAGAAGTAATGTTAGGAGAATCATTCAGGAGACATATGATCAGAAAAAAAATTAAAAAGAACAACAGACTAGCTCTATTGTGAGAGTGAGGGAATAGAGGTGGACATAGTTGCACTGATGTTCCTGAAATGTAGCAAGAACTAATGGAAGACATAGCAAACACTTAAGAGCCAATGTGTAGAATCCATTATTAATCATCATTGGGGATCACATGGAATGACCACATATAGATGGGTTTTGTCTGCATTGATAGAGGGGTCACAGGCATGAGATCACATATTCATTGAAGCAATGTACGGAATCATAGATATAAAGAAGAAAAGAACCTTAGGATCCTTCTAGTCTAAATCTCTTACATTATGGGCAAGAAAACTGAAGCCTAGAGTGGGTGAAAGTTTTTCTTGTCAAAGATCACTTTGGTAATGTAAGAGGTGGAATTTAAACCCTGGACCTCAGATTCCAAGGTGCATCCTCTTTCCATTTAATCATGATTCAATTTTTTTCACTTCAGTTTAAGTCACCTCAATGCAAAGCCTGGGTAGGATTTGACTAGCAGGAATGAGAACACTTGTGGAATGGTGGGAAAGGAATAGTATGTATAACAATAACTGAACAAGCATAGGTCAAAAAGATCTGGGGTGTTTAGCTTCTCCTATCAAGGGGCCCCTAGCTATGGGTTGACATTTACCTCACTTTCAATTTGTCTTGGTACTATCCAAATGAGTACCTTGGGAAAAATATCTTCTGACAAGTCAGACCAACAGTTGGAAACATCTTCCTATTGGCTGGCCATCATCTGTGAAAATCACTCTAGATACTACTATTTCAGATTAACAGTCCCTGACTATGGAATACAGGACTTCTAGGTTCACAAAGTAGCCACTTGTAAAATGTCCACTTCTACTCACTATTATTTAGTCATCTATGCTCAGAGAAAGAAATGAAAAGCAGAAGAGGGAAGCAAAGGTCTGTTACTGTGCTTAGATTTGCATAAGCTACACACAGGACTGCTGCATGTATGAACATTGTGGGAAACATGGATAGCTGGACAAGAGAGATATAGTCTTTTTTTCTCTATAATAAATCCCCAAGAAATAGTCTCATATCATATATTACAGAAAAAAGAATGAAAAATTAAGAACAAAAGTTGTTTCTCCCTTTAAAGTCTATTGAATGGGTCATTCTTTCTGAATCATAATCCTTGCCTCTGTCTGTGTTCTTTTTTACTACCATTTTTTACCATGGACTAGTCTATCCTCTCTTTGGGTATATTTCTTCATTCATAAAATGAAAGGATTGAACTTTATGAGTGGAGCATCCTGATTAAAACAGAAAGGTTTTGTTAGTAGAAGTGGGAGACAGCTTCACTCAGTAACTCATCAGGGATTCCTTTTTAAATTATGATAAATAATAGCCTATTTTATGTCATGTTTTCATGATTGACCTCATTTGAACCTCATGATCACTTTGTCGGGTCAATAGTGAAAGTTTTATTATTCCCATTTTACATTTTACAAATCCCTATTTTGTATATCTCCATTTACAATCCATGTGAGTCCTTTACAAAAAAAGGGGAACTTATGGTGACTGGGTGGCTGGGTAAGAGAATGATTTAACAGACAATAATAACATAGACGAGATTTGGATCCAGGTTTTGGACTCTTCTCCCAGTTCATATCCCACTGAATTGCAGTTCCTCTTTTTGAAAGAAGGACTCTTCTCTACTGAAGACCTTCTCCTGGGGCGGGGTGGGGGGGAGATCAGGCATGAGAGAGTTTAGAATTCTCTGCTTAGTTTTGCTTTTTAGGTCTCTTTCTGTCTCTGTCTCTATCTCCATCATTGTCTCTCGGTCTCTGTCTCTACTTCTCCCTCTCTGTCTTTTTGTTTCCCTGTCTCTGTGTCTTTCTATCTGTATTTTTTTTCTCTCTCCCACTTCAGAAAAGTCACATGTAAAATAGATAGAGCCAGGAAAAAAGAGGATGTTTCCAAGCCTGAACCGGATCCTGGACATTGAGAAAGCCTTCTAAAATTGTGTTTCTCAGGATGCTTTAATTTCACATCTTCTTTTTAACTTCTTGACAGTTAATTCTTTCAGAGCTCATCATCTGCCTATACCCCCAGACTATTTTCTTACAACTGAATTTATGTCCCTTTTCTGCGTTTCACCATATGTAAGTACGTACACACGTCTGGTATCACCGTCTCCAGGTTTGAGGTTTGGGGTTTGTTTGGTTTAGTTTTCCTATCATAAATAGTGTTTCCATTTGGCTGCAGTCCTCTAGGGGAGACCTATAAAATCTGACTCACGAAGAGACAGAGAGAGAGAAGGAAAAAACAAATACAGGAAACGAAAGTAATATGGGGAGAAAATGAAAGAGATTTAATGCAGCTATCAACCGGCCGTTGTGCAGGCTTTAAGAGTCTGTTGAAACAACATAATAAAAGACAATAAAGGTAGGATTTATGGTCTACCTGGTGGAAATGGTTGCTGTTTTGTATCCTGCACACATATATCCTACCCCTGACTTTCCTCCAGAAGGTGTCTCTGGCATCCTGGGGTGCTGACCCTCAAATCACACAGAGTACAAGAAAAGCAGGAGGTAGCTTTGGAAGGGTCAAAGGCAGATTAAACAGTGGGTAGGTTAAAAACTCTCTTGCTCTTTAATCTCTTTGCAGCCCTTGTTTGGCTCGTGTGAGTCCCACAATTTATCGACCCAGTTTGTGTCTTAAAAACTCTGAATTGTTCAGTTTGACTAGAAAATCCCGGAGTGATTCACCAAAATCCACATGAGCACCTTAGAACTTTCAGGGGTGAGGCATTTTTCCACAAAGGGACTGAGGGAATGGATTTTCTTTAGCTCAACTTTTCAGCAGAAATGTCATAACTGTCCAGAAAGGGTGATCAAAACTAGGACAAAGTAGTTTACAAGAACCATCACATAAGTATATCTTGGACCTACTATCAATGTGGTGTAAGATGAGAAATAAAAGGTTCAGGAAATTGGAAGTTGAGACCTATGTTTTAGTTTTCCACTACTTTTACTCATTTTGACACTTTGGGGAATTCAGTTTTTCTCTTAGCCTCAGTTTCCTCTTCTGGAAAATTAAAAGAGTGAGCTACAAATATTCTAACTTTGTAGCTCTATTTTTTTTTTTATTTCTCATGTTAGAAATGATCTTCATGACCTTTCTGCTTGCTCCCACAAGGCAGATTGATATCCATCAAGATCTCAGCAGATTAAAGCAGAGGGTATGTCTGGTTACTCCCTAGTAGGTTTTTATAAGATCAGGATTTTAGCTGGAAGGGATTTGAGAGACTGCTTCCTCTTTTTAAAATTGTGGAAAAAATTGTGGCCCTTTGGGAACTTTCCAAATAGGTCTAGAAGATGTTGCCATTTTTAATACAGGGAATAGAGCAATTCTGCTCTTCTTAAAGCTATCTAAGGGGACAGGTAGAGAGTGAGGATGACAGAAAGATGGTAGTGATGGCACTACTGAGATAGAGGTACTTTGGCCAAGGCAAGGAAGTAGGGTCTAGGCAATAGGACCCCCTGCTCAGCTTTAAGCCTCAATTGGCATCAAATCCTCATTAGTCAGAGTCAGAGACGAAGTAATAGGCTGAATAAATCCCTATAAAGCCAGGACTAATGGTGTCTGCTGGAGTCAGAGCTGGAGCTTGCCATCAACAGTCCCAGGCGAAGCTTGGCCAAGGCTGCTCTAATTGTCAAAGCCCAATCAGAGGGGCCAGCAAGCATGAAATGACGGATTAGTTCATGGGTGTGAATGCCAGCCTCTCCTGGGATCCTAGGCTGCCTCTGCACTGTCTCTAGCTCTGTTAGAGAGGATTCCAGGGAGGAAAAGGTGGACCCTACAAGCTTCTGAGATTTTTCCCTAGGGTATCTTCTCAGGGAATCATTGCTGGGCAATTCAAAATCCTAATGTCAGCAAATGGTCCCTGGGGTAGCTATTAGAAATGCTACTACTCCCCACTGCGTTCAGCTCTTTCTCATCTTTCTTCTCTTATTTTTCTTTTCACCTTTCTCAATCTCCATCTTCTCTATTATGTCTTCCACTTTCTCTCCTCTTATGTTTTCATTTCTCCATTTCCTTTTTCTTTTTATAATTCTTTCTTCCCTCCATTTCTTTTAATTTCTCTCTTTGCCTTGTCTCATTATTCTTCTCTCTCCTTATCTTCTTCTGACTTCCTTTATTTCTCCTCCCATTTCTTCCTTTCCTCTTCTTCTAATTCTACTTTTCTTTTTATTTCTTCCATGATCTATTCCCTCCTTTATTTAGCATTTCCTTGTATTGAAAAGAATACCATCCTCCTCCAATTTACCCAGGATCACAACAAACTTTTGTATAAATCTCTACTTTTAATTCACCCACATATCCAATCTGTTGGCAAAGCCTGCCAATTTTAACTTTGTATATTTTGCTTCTTTCCTATACTCTTCCATCAGCCTGGTGTAGATCCTTATCACTTCATCCCTGGACTACTGCAATAGCCTCCTGGTCAGTTTTCCTGCCTTAGATCTCTCCCACTCCAATCCATCATCTACTCAGCTGTCAAATTAATATTCCTGAAATGCAGATCAGACCATATCATCCTCTTATTCAATGAACTCCAGTGGTTCCCTATCACTTCCAGGATCAAATATAAAACCTCTGTTTGACTTTCAAAGCTTTCTATAATCTGGTCCCCTTCTACATTTTAAGTCTTTTATACCTTACTAGCCCTCACATATTTTGTCATCCTGTGACACCTATCTCCTTTCTGTTCCTCACATAAGACACTCCACCTCTCCTGACTGGAGACATTTTCATTGGCTATTTCCCATGACTGGAACTCTCTCCCTACTCATTTTTCTTACAACTTCCTTTACATTCTTCAAATCCCAACTAAAAATTCACCTTCTAGAAGAGGTCTTTCCTGATCTTCCTCAATCCTTGTGCCTTCCCTTTAGTGGTTATCTTCTTTATATCAAGTACATCTCTTGTTTGTACATAATTATTTATATATTGTCACCCTATAACTAAGAATTTCTTGAAAGCAAATATTATTTTAACCTTTCCTGTTTTTCCACAGCTTAGCATGTGCTTGACACATAGTAGAGAGTAAATAAATGCATATTTCTGATTATTCTAATACTCTATTTGTTTCTACCTTTTTCTTCTTTTTAAATTTACCTTCTCTTTTTATTTCAGTCTCTGCCTTCCACCTATTGCTTTCTTTTTCATCTTGTCCCCTTTCTTACCATTTTCAATAATCTCTCTTTTGCCTTCATCTTCCTCCTTCACATCACCTTCCTTTTTCTCCCTTCCTCTCTGTATCCTACTATATGCCTATCACTGAGTATTCTCACTACATATTATCTAGCTTATTAACTTTTTTTGAAAGATAATGAAGATGGATTAGACTGCTTTGCTTATATAATACTACAGAAATTATTTTTCATCTCGTCTAAACCTTTCACTTTAGAGATAAGGAAACTGAGGCCCAAAGAAATGAAATGAATTGATTGACCTCACACAGAAGGTTAGTGGCAGAACTAAGACCATCCCTGGTTCTCAATTCAGTATTCTTTCTACAGAGAAGTAGAGGCAACTTGGGGTGTGCTCACTGATGCAACTAAATCTCCTTTGTATGTTCCCCCACCTCCAGGAACACCTGCTAGCTAGCCAGGGTTCTTAGGAATAGGTGTAGGCCTCTCACCTAATGTAGAGATAATTGAATTAAATAGCAAATCTCAGACCAGTATCCAGAGTGACTGCTGGGAGACCCTCCTCACCCAGCTGATGCAGACAAGGGTCTAGATCAGGATTGTGTACATAAGTAATAGACTCAAACAGCCATTTCATTAACCACCTGGGAATAGTGCTTACTTTATAAATGCAGGGGTAAGGATTTAGATATAAATTATATGCCATATAAACCTAATGGAACATTCTGAACGAATTGCTACTTCCCTACTGGTTTCAAAGCTGGGATTTAATTTGGGCAAGGAGATCAATCAGTTCTATAAAGTACATGCAATGTACGGTGGGAAGAGTGTTGGACTTGAAGTTAGGTGAAATCTAGATTCCCATCTCTGCTCTGACACTTGATTAGTTATGTGATCTTGGGCAAGTCACTTAAACTCTATCAGCACTATCATCTTTCATCTGTGAAATGGGAAAAATAATGATACTTGAAATTCGTGCCTCACAGGCTTGTTTAAAGGAATATACTTCCCAAACATTATGGGCACTTTATCTCACAATTAACATTTCCCTAGAATCAAAAACCATTCCCTAGAGAAATGAACTTTTTTAATTCCCTAACTCCCCTGACCTTACCCCTCCAAGTTCAGATTGGTAAGTGCTCTTTTGTTGGCCACTATAAAAACTCTGTGTTCTATTTTCTTTTCCTCCTCTGCTATCATCATTGCCTGATTCCCTCTCCCATCCTTGTTTTGCTTGTTTTCTGGAACCATTTTCAAATCAACACAGCCACTGGTCCTGAAAAGGGTGTGTCATTTTACTCCCTTCTAGCAATCCATTTACTATCCCTATAATTTATCAAACCAAACCCTCTCTGCTTATTTATCTATCTGTATTGACTCCCCCATTTAGAACACAGAGAGCAGGAACTGTTTTGTTTGCTTTTATATCCCTAGTGTTCATCACAATGCTTATCACATAGCATGTGCATAATAAATGGTCATTCATATATTCATAAATGCATTATTATTTCTCTTGTATATATTGTTCCTACTCTCTGATCACAGATTTTTACTGTGTCCTAACTTATAATGAGGGAGATAGCAGGATGGGTTGGGTCTTTCTCCTTCTCTCCCCCCCACTCACCCACTTAAATGACACATAAGGGAGCCAAAGAAAGAGAGCAAGAGAGAATCTCCATTTGTTTGTATTTATGCATATGTGTGTGTATAGACATGTACATATGTATTTATGTATATATGTGTTATATATGTGTGTTTGTATACCAATTTGTATACCAATGTGCATAGACATGTACATATGTATTTATGTATATGTGTGTGTTTGTATACCAATTTGCCCTGGATAAGGATGTGGGAAAGCAAAGTGGAGGAAGGGTCACTGGAAAACTGAGAGAGTTGCCCTTGCTTGGTGTTATTTGTACTGTGCAGCCCAAAGGAGGGAACACTATAAGAGGGAGCGATGGGTGAAGTAAAAACATTGTGATAGAAGACAGTTCTAAAAGTGGATAAAGAGGAAGGAGTTTACCTATCAATTTCTGGGAGAACTTGGTGGGGAGATGAGTGATTCACTAGAGATCCTAGGGAGATTACATCAGACAGAAAGTGGAAGGGAGGTAAAGGATCTGTCAATGGGGCAGGACTTTCAGGTAGAAGGTTCTCCTCCTTGGCAGAGGAACAAGAACCTTATGGGTATATTCATACTGTGTAACCCCTAGAGACAAAGAGTGAAAGAGGGTTAGATGTTTGCAGGCACATCTGCTACCAAGACCAAGTATCTCAAGACACTGTCATTCTAAGGGTGGAGGACTTCCTCTCCACCTTACTCCCTCCTGGTGCTTCCCCTTTTTCTCCACCTCTAGAGTTTTATTCTTCCTCCATTCAATTTATATTGCCCTTGTTTAAAATAATTGCATTATATTATACTCTTTGAAAATATCCATAACTGGGAATTCTGCCATCTGGAGCAAATTCATTTCTAGGTTGTATTCAGAACCACTGCAATACTATATGCAAATATATACTACTAGCATTGTGATTGCAGCATTCAAGTAGTTTGGGATCCTAGCCCAGGTAGGATATACAATATTTATGCCAGTTAGGTACAGTTCAGTGGGTGTGGCAGTGAGGAAATTTGGGCCCTTGGGAAAGAGGTGTTAAAGCAATGGTACCTTTAGGACTGATAGCCTAGGGTGTGAGAGTGAGCTTTCGTCTGCAAAATTACTGACATGACTGTTGGCCATGCTTCTTCCAGGTAATAAGCAGTCTTCTTTATTCTATGGTACTCTCATACTCCAGGCTACCTTATATGTGACAAGGGAGAATTCTGTTCTAACCCTGTACTCCCCTGCCTTGGCACAAAGCCCTTGCTACCCAAGGCTAATTAATTCCAGTAATGAAGCCTGAGGAGAGGCTATAGGATTTAACAGTTAAGAGATGGTTGATAATCCTATAGTTGGGTATAGCCAAGTTGCAAGGGATTGCTAAATCATCAATAGATGAAAATATTCAGATAATGACTGAAGATAACCTATGTTAGGATTTTTGCTTTGAAAGGGGGAAGAGATGTAGAATGCTATCTTGACATATTTGAAAGATCATGTGATTTTTTTTTTATTTTAAAGTTGAGAACTAAGCATATTTGTAGGTATTGGGGAAAGAGTCAGTGATAAAAAAAAATGATTCAGAGTGAGATAATGAAGGAAAATGATCCCACAGCTAAGCTCCCAGAAAGGTTGAGAAAGAATGTTTATAAGTTTACAAGAGGAGAGGTTAGTTTTGCTAAAGCAAGGAGCACCATGTTTGTCAGAAACTAAAGCAAAGGAAGGGAGAATATTGAGCAGAATTGTTCTAGCTTTCTGGTTAAAATAGTTCCTTTTCTCAGAGAGGGTTTGGGGGAGAAGTTAGCATAGGAAAAATATAGGAAAGAAGAAAGTGTCGTTTATGGCTATTTACTCTCTTGTTCAGAAACCTTCAATGGGCTTCTCTTCTCTATAGGATAAAATGCAAATGGAGCCTAGCATTTAAAACCCTGTACAATCTATTTTCAACATACTCATACAAACTTCTAATACTACTGCTTTTTATGTGCTCTATCTTCCAGGCTTTCAGCTATCCCTCCATTTCATTCTGTTTGAGTTGACTTTTGTTCATTTTCAGTCCAGTCTCTCTACCATTCCTGGAACATGTTCCTTCCTTATTTCCTTTTTTGTTTCTTTTCCCCAAAATTACATCAATACACTAATAGAAACCCTTTTTGACCCTTTCTTACTACCCAAACTTTTTAAAAATGCTCAATTTTCCCTAGATTTTTGTTCTCTGACATCTCCCTTTGTCCTGTTTTTTTTTTTTATCTTTTCATATGTGATTATCACATTCATCCCTACCCTTATTAAATTGTATGTAGGTACCTTGAATGTATGTACTGTATTGCCCTTGACTTATTTTTGTATGTTCAACAGAGAAAATAATGCATTCTGTACAATAGTTGTGGCTTTTTAAAAAATAAATATTGTTTGAATTAAAATGAATAAAGCAGCCATATGAAGGAGATTTTCCTTTTCCTTTGACATTAATTTTCTATAAATTCATTCAACTTTGAGTCCAACTCCCTATTTTTGGAAATTCCAAATCCATTCCAACCCCCTTTTTGTGGGAACAAATTTCATGTTATTACTCATCTCAATCTCTAGCAGCCCTACAATATGGTGAAAGGGACAGAAATAGGTTATAGAGAGGTCAAAGACTTATTTGGCTAGAAAAACAGATTTTTAAAAAGTTTGATCTCAAAACCAGAAACATGATGTGTAAAAACATACAAACACATTGATTTGGGAGTGAACTGACCTGATTTGTAGTCTAGGTTATGGCACCATCTGGAAAGGGGATCTTGGGCAAGACTCTTTTTTGTCGTCCTCAATTTCATTTCTGATGAAAGTGAGCCAAAAATATACGTTTCTTTAGTGCCTTAAAATTTAGAAAATACTTTTCTCTTAGTAATTGTTTGCAGTAGATGGTACAAAGTATCATCAACACTATTTTATAAATGACATCCTGTACAGGGACAGAGATGATTAATGACTTAACTAGGATCATGCTACTAATAAATGTCAGAATAGCCTTCAAAGCTAGGCTGGGTTTTGACTTCTTGTCAAACTTATTCTGAGTATAGCACTCCTTTTAGGCTAACTCTGCCTTTCAATTAGTAAAATGATTTCTGCCATTTTGACTTTACATGGTTATTGTGAAGAGCAAATGAGATACAGTGTGTGAAGGTGACTTATATAGTATAAAATACTATACAATGTTAAGAAAGCATTATCATGATTTATTAGGGAAGATGCAAATATTACTGAAGGGTTTCTGATTTTTTCTGGACCTTGTCCCAAAGGATAACTACTATTCTGTTATTCAAAAGAGTCCTTGGTGCTCCATTTAAAACACACACACACACACACACACACACACACATCATATACACACCCACATGCACCAACATATGTATGCTTGTATACGTGTGTGTGTGTATGTTGGATAGATCAGTGATCCAACTCTTCAAAGCATTATTAATTTTCCAAACCACCAAGAATCCTGAACAATTTTCTGTAAGAAGAATTTATTTTTTTTGTTTCTTTGTTACCGAGGACCTTGGCACCCCAAGAGAAGAAAGGATCTTGAGTGCTATGGTTGGAATCTATCAATTCAGTAGTTAGAATTACTGAAAATCTGGGAGGGACAATGACATAGAAGTAAATGGTGAGAAATAATTGATTAATTTGAATTTTGGAAATGAATAGTTCAAGACTAAAAGAACTGCCAAGAACTACTTAAATAGAATGAGTACAATCATAGTGAACTTAAAATTCTAACATAAGAATAAATTTAATATTCCTTAAAACCCTTCCTTTCTCCCTCCTTTCCTCCCTCCCTCTCTCCCTCTCTCCCTCCCTCCCTTTCTCTCTCTTTTCCTCCCTTCCTCCCCGCCTTTCTCCCTCCTCTCCCTCTTTCCTTCCTTCCCTCCTTCTCTCCTTCCCTCTCTCTCTCTCCCTTCCTCCCTCTCTCTTTCCTTTCCTCCCTCCCTTCCTCCTTCCTTCCTTCTTTCCTTTCTTCCCTCCTTCCTTCTTTCCTTTCCTCACTCCCTCCCTCCCTTCCTCTCTTCTTTCCTCCCTCCTTCCCTCCCTCCCTCCCTTCTTCTCTCTTCTTTCTCCTTCCCTTCCTCCCTCCCCTCCTTTCCTCCCTCCCTCTCTTCTGCCTTTTCTTTCCTTTCCTTCCTCCCTCCCTCCTTCCCTCCCTCTTTTTCTTCCTCCCTTCTTCTTTTCCTCCCTTCCTCCCTCCCTCCTCCCTTCTTCCCCCTCCTCTCTCCCTCCCTCCTTCCCTCCCCTTCTCCCTCTCTCCCTCTTTTCCTCCCTTCCTCCCTTCCTCCCTCCCTCCTTCCTTTCCTCCCTTCCTCCCTCTCTTCCTTCTTCCCTTCCTTCTTTCTTTCCTGTCTCTGTCTCTCCCTTCTTCTGTCTCAATCTCTCTGTGTCTCTTATTTTCTCTCTTTCTTTTCCCTCTTGAACCAAGGGAAGGGAATTTTGTAGTGATGGCAGCAAGTATTGGGGTTAGAGAAGAGATAGATATTGATCTCCAACTGAATCTTAAGGGATTCATTGCCAGAGCCAGTTACAGAAACATTGCTACCAGTCATGCTGAGAACTCTGGTAATTGCACTCAGAATTCTTTCTCAGTCCCTATGAAAATTTTGAATGTATGTACCTTTGGACATGTTATACCAACCTAGTAAAATGTAAGTCCTCGAGGGGTGGACAATAGTTATTTATCATCATCACCATCATCATCATTAGGACTTAGTACAGGGATTTAAACATCTTAGGTACTTATAATAAATGTTTGTTGAGTTAATTAAATGTCTATAAATTCTTGCCCAGAATGTTTTTCTTTCTTCTAAGAATGTATCCAGAAATCAAGAGGAGGAAAGAAAAAGAAAGAAAGAAAGAAAGAAAGAAAGAAAGAAAGAAAGAAAGAAAGAAAGAAAGGAAGGAAGGAAGGAAGGAAGGAAGGAAGGAAGGAAGGAAGGAAGGAAGGAAGGAAGGAAGGAAGGAAGGAAGGAAGGAAGGAAGAAAAAATAGAAGGAAAACAAAATACCTCAATCATATGAATCTTAAAGTTAGAAAGAACCTTACATGAGGACCTAATTTCATGTCATCCATTTTATAACTCAGGACACTCAGGGCAGAGAAGCAAAGTGATTTGTCCTTGTCCATACTGATAGTGACCAAACTAAAATAAGATTCCATATCTTCACATATTGTATAATTATGAAAAATAGAATATTACAGTTTGATATACAATATTACCTTAGGACATAAGATGGTAGTGCTGCAAGGTAACTTAAAATAAGAATTGATTTAAAGTAAATAGGGACCTTAGAGTTCATCTTCCAGTGCTTTCATGGACACATCAGGAAAGTGAGTTCCAGAAATGGCTTACCTAAAGTCAAAGAGCTGCTTCAACTGGGAAAAGATATGAGCTCCAAAATGCTATGATTCTATAAGCTTTAGAAAAGTTTATATTGGATTCTTCTGGAAACTTTCAGAAATCTTGGGTCCATTGAAAGAAACTGGATGCTGCTTTTGGGAAATACCAGGCTAAAAATATATGTGGTTTTCCTGGATGAAGCATTATTTTGATGTTGCTATTTCTAACCTGCAAAGAGCTATCTCTTTTCTCGATTTTGCCTCCTACTCGTGATAAAGAGAAAGGTTCCTGTCTAAAGTAATAGCTTCCCATCTTTTTTCCCCTTGATGAATAACAGAATATCTTGGACTATTCTTCAGTTGTCTCTCCAGATGCCCCTTCTTCTCCCCCTGTCTAAATTCCTGCCAAATTCTTCTACCAAAATTTTACTATTTTTGCTTCTCCATTTAGTTTTGAGTTTTGAGATCATAGGAACATAGACTTAAAACTGGGAAAGGCACGTTAGTGTTCAACTAATTCAACTTCCATATTTTCTAGTTGATAGTTAAGATAAATTCAGTGACCTAATTGAGATTACATAGGCAGTAAATACAGAATCAATATTTGAACTCAGGCTTTCTGAGTATCTAAACTCTCAAAGGGATCATGCTTTAGTCTGTCAGTCACAGAATCACAAAATTTGGAGCTGTTTAAACCTGAGATTAATCTTGCCAATTACTTTATTTTAGATGTTACACATGACCTGGGGACCTCAGGTGTCTGTGCTTATATGGAATAGACTTGGGTTCAAGTCTAAGTTCTAATTTTGATTGTGCCAATTTATATTTTTTGGCTCATTGTTTCCATCACATATTAGTAAAATATCAGAAAAGTTTAGATATGCTGTATGTCTGAGCTGCCCCCAAAGTAGATAACTGGGTCATCATTGCCACATAAGTATTCATTGTATGGTATGGACAGAAGGAGTGTAGAATAAATTTTACTTTCTTTACCCCAGAAAATGCATAAAGCATGAAGTGGCTCACTGCAGCACATGAACAAATATGAAAAGATAAAGCCTTCAAACATCTTCATAAAGATAGACACACTGAAGGAACTAATGAACAGTTATTCCTCATTTACTTCACATGTGTCTTCTAATCCACATAAAGTTTGTTACATAGGCAGCTAGAAGGTGCAATGAATAGAGCACTGGCTCTGGAGTCAGGAGGATCTGAGTTTAAATGTGGCTTTAGGCATTTAACACTTATTAGCTGTGTGTGACTCTGGGCAAATCACTTATCTCCAGTTGCTTCCTCCAAAAAAGAGGGAAAAGAATAGATTTGAAATCAGAGGATTTGAGTTCAAATCCCAACTATGCTATTAACTCATTATTTTGGACAAATTATATGACTAGCACTGATTTCAGTTTCCTCATCTATAAAATGGGGAAATTAGACTACCTGGCCTATGCCATCCCAACTAACTTAAGCTATGAATCTACAAATAGCAGGGTTGACAAAATCTAGGTATCTTGGCTTTTTATGCACTTTCTGTTTCTAGGTGAATAGGGATTTGGGCTCTCTTCCTTCTCAAAATGTTCCTGGCAAGTGTCATTTTCTTGAAGTCCAGAATTCTCAATTTCTTAGGTACTCTCATACTTTATTGGTGGAAAGAAACAATCAAGATACTTGATTTTCTTAGGATTTCTTAATCTCTAATCTGGACTCAGAAAAAGAAGCAAAAACCTAAAGGCAGCCAGGATTTTGAAATCCACAAATACCTTTCTCAGGTTCACCTGATCAAACACTGTCCAGTTGTCATGTGCTTTTACTGCAAGTCAATCCAACCCAACCCAAGAGGTGAGGGAGGATAGGAAGGAAGAGGAAGGGAGAAAGAAAACTTACTGCTCTCTGGGTCTGAGAATTCCAGGAAAAGAAAGAATGAAATAGGCAGAGATGGAAGCTAAATAATATCATTATATATTATTTTAGATTTATGGAGGAAGGACATTTCCTCTGACCAGTCCCTTTCTACTCTTAACTTTATCTCTGTGGGAAATCATCCCGGAGGTAGCTTCTATCCACAAATCACAAATCAGAGCTTCAGTGTCTACTTAATAAGGTGTGAAGTTCACATATGTATCTCCATTGGAATGAATTTTTAGCATAAGCCCATGGTTTATTCATCTGATCAAGTTGATTCAAGAAATTTATCAAATTTATCAGAGACTACTTTGATCATCCCATTACTTAGAACAAAAGCATTGAAAGCTTATAATTTAGAAGTGATTCACCTACATTTATAGTTAATAGCACAGCCTGGACTAATGTGCTTCACAGTTTGAATGAAGCCTCTAAGTGTTGGTAAGCAAAGAGGAAAATGAACCATAGAGCAGTGGGCACATGAACAAGGACAGAGGAGGGAGGACCCCTCCCTAAGGAGGAGAAAGGAGGGGAGCAAAGAGTCTTATGTACACAGGATAAACTTTACCAGCTTCATAATTTTCCCAAGGATTAACCTATCTCCTTTTCTTTCTGATAAACTATTTTCTATGAACTCCATAATATATTACACTAGAAAATTAACTTTGCTGTTAATTAGAAGGCCTGGGTTCTAGTAACATTACTGCCAAATTTACTCTTAGACATTTGACAAGTCATTTCATGTTTGGGATTTTTGATTTCCTGATTTAAAATATTAAACTAGGTCTGCAAAAGGTGCTTCAGGACCCAATTTTTGCTCAAATATTCTATTTGTTTAAACTTTTCTTTAAGGTTTATTATTCTATGTTCTAAGATTTTATTTCTATGTCTTTGTCTCTATAAAGATTATTTTTTCTAATCTTTCTTGGATGGTTTGTTTAATTAGTGATCTTTGTTGTGAAATATTTTATGTTTCCTGACATTTTTGGTGGAAGGAGTTTGGAGAGGGGAGAGAGTATCCTGGTGTGAGGGGCCAAAGGATGATTAGAAAGGTAGTGTTGATTTACGTGATAATTTTAGTATATATTTAAAAAGAATAGCAAGTTGTATATAATACATTTCCAGTTTCATGTGCAATCATATTTTTACTATACTATGTTATGGAAATGCTTGTTTTATTCCATAAATTAAAATATAATATATTACTAAAAGAAAAGTAATATTGATGTAGTGATTAGTATTTGAAAGGTCATAAAATAACAACAACACTGGATGCATTGTAACATCTACCTTTTTAGATGGCATTTGGGTTTAGTCTTGGCATTCAAATGCTAATTCAGATAATTTAGATTAGTAAATTAAAGGAAAATGATTTTATAAAGGTTTTTTAGAATTAAATTAAGTCCCATCATCACTACCACCATTTTTCTTTTTGGCATCCATATATACACATTCCATCACATGTGGGATCCAGGGCAATTATTCATTAATCAGCATCAGTTCTCATAGCAAGGCAATGCTTGGAGCTGTTTTTAGTCCTACCATTTTTTTTTTTATTAAAGCTTTTTATTTGTATAACATATGTACGGGTACTTCCCCAGCATTGATCTTTACAAAGCTTTCCATTACAAATTTTGCCCCCAGTCTCCTCCCCTCCCCTAGATGGCAGGAAGTCCATTACATATTAATAATGTTGAAATACTTGACAAGTTATGCAAGAAAAATCCTATCTACAAGGAAAAAAAAGAAAATCAGAGAAAGGCAACACAATGCAAGCAAATATCAATAGAGATCATGAAAATGTTACATTGTGGTCCATATTTCATATCCCTCTCTCTAGGTTTATAGGGTTTTCTTCAGTGAACAATTGGAACTGGTTTGAGACAATTCTTTGTTGCAGAGAGTCATGTCCATCAGAATTGATCATCACGTAATACTGTTGCTGCTGTGTAAGATGATCTCCTGGTTCTGCTCGTTTCACTCAGCATCAGTTCATGCAAGTCTCTCCAGGCCTCTCTGAAATCGTCCTGCTGGTCGTTTCTTACAGAGCAATAATATTCCATAACATTCATATACCATAATTTATTCAGCCACTCTCCAATTGATCGGCATCCCTTCAATTTCCAGTTTCTAGCCACTACAAAAAGGGCTGCCACAAACATTCTTGCACATGTGGGTCCCTTTCCCTCCTCTAAGATCTCTTTGGGATATAGGCCCAGTAGAAATACTGCAGGGTCAAAGGGTATGCACAGTTTGATAACTTTTTGAGCATAGTTCCAAATTGTTCTCCAGAATGGCTGGATCCGTTCACAGTTCCACCAACAATGTATTAGTGTCCCAGTTTTCTCACATTCCCTCCAACATTCATCGTTATCTTTTCCTGTCATTTTAGCCAATCTGACAGGTATGTAGTGGTACCTCAGGGTTGTCTTAATTTGCATTTCTCTGATCAATAGTGATTTGGAGCAACTTTTCATATGACTAGAGATGGTTTTAATTTCATCATCTGAAAATTGTCTGTTCATATCCCTTGACCACTTATCTATTGAAGAGTGACTTGAATTCTTATATATATATATATATATGTATGTATATATATATACATATATACATATATATATATATATGAGAATTCTCTATATATTTTAGAAATGAGGCCTTTATCACAACCATTAAATGTAAAGATGATTTCCCAATTTGGTGTTTCCCTCCTAATCTTGTCTGCATTTGTTTTATTTGTAGAGAAATTTTTTAACTTTATATAATCAAAATTATCCATCTGGTGTTCAATTAGGACTTTCAGATCTTCTTTGGATATAAATTTATTCCATCTACACAGGTCTGAGAGGTAAACTATATTACGTTCCTCTAACTTCCTTACAAAGTCCCTCTTTATATCTAGATCATGATGGTGTTAGGTATGGGTCAAGCCCTAATTTCTTCCACACTAGTTTCTAATTTTCCCAGCAGTTTTTGCCGAATAGTGAGTATTTATCCCAAAAGCTGGGGTCTTTGGGTTTATCAAACACCAAATTGTTAAGGTTATTGCCTAGATTCTCCTGGTAACCTATCCTGTGCCACTGATCGACTGCTCTATTTCTTAGCCAGTACCAAGTGGTTTTGATGACCGCTGCTTTATAATATAGTTTTAGATCAGGTACAGCAAGGCCACCTTCACCTGCCTTTTTTTTTTTCATTAATCCCCTTGAAATCCTTGACCTTTTGTTCTTCCAAATGAACTTTGCTACTATTTTTTCTAGATCTGTAAAATAATTTCTTGGGAGTTTAATTGGTATGGCACTAAATACGTAGATTAGTTTGGGTAGTATTGTCATTTTTATTATGTTAGCTCTGCCTACCCATGAGCACTTAATATTTTTCCAATTGATTAGGTCTGATTTTATTTGTGTGGAAAGTGTTTTGTAGTTTAGTTCATATAGTGTCTGACTTTTCCTTGGCAGATAGATTCCCAAATATTTTATCTTATCATCTTCTATTTGGAATGGAATTTCTTTTTGTATCTTTTGCTGCTGAACTTTGTTGGTAATATATAAAAATGCTGATGATTTATGTGGATTAATTTTGGATCCTGCCTCTTTGCTAAAGTTGTGAATTGTTTCCAATAGTTTTTTAGTTGAGTCTCTAGGGTTCTCTAAGTATACCATCATATCATCTGCAAAAGAGTGATAATTTGGTTTCTTCATTACCTACTCTGATTCCTTTTATCTGTTTTTCTTCTCTTATTGCTAAAGCTAACATTTCTAACACAATATTAAATAGTAATGGTGACAGTGGGCAGCCTTGTTTCACTCCTGATCTTATTGGGAATGGTTTTAGTTTGTCTCCATTACATATGATGCTTGCTGACGGTTTTAAATAGATGCTACTGATCATTTTAAGGAAAAGCCCATTTATTCCTATATTCTCTAGTGTTTTTAATAGGAAAGGGTATTAGATTTTATCAAAGGTTTTTCTGCATCTATGGAGGTAATCATATGGTTTTTGTTAATTTGGTTATTAATATAATTAATTATGCTGATAATTTTCCTAATATTGAACCAGCCCTGCATCCCTGGTATAAATCCTACTTGGTCATAGTGTACTATCCTGGGGATGACTTTCTGTAATCTCATTGCTAATATCTTATTTAAAATTTTTGCATCAATATTCATTAGGGAAATGGGTCTATAGTTTTCTTTCTCTGTTTTCACCCTACCTGGTTTAGCTATCAGCACCATATAGGTCTCATAGAAGGATTTTGGCAGTATACCTTCTGTCCCTATTTTCTCAACTAGTTTGTATAGTATTGGAATTAATTGTTCTTTGAATGTTTGGTAGAATTCACATGTAAATCCATCTGGCCCTGGAGATTTTTTCTTGGGGAGTTGGTTAATAGCTTGTTTTATTTCTTTTTCTAATATGGGGCTATTTAAATAATTTATATCCTCTTTTTTTTAATCTGGGCAATCTATATTTTTGTAGATATTCCTACATTTCATTTAGATTATCAAACTTACTGGAATAAAGTTGGACAAAGTAACTCCTAATTATTCCTCTAATTTCCTCTTCATTGGAGGAAAGTTCTCCCTTATCATTCTTGAGACTAACAATTTGATTTTCCTCTTTCCTTTTTCTTATCAAATTAACTAAAGGCTCATCTATTTTGTTGTTTTTTTCATAGAACCAACTCTTAGTTTTATTTATTAATTCAACAGTTTTCTTGTTTTCACTTTTATTTATTTCTCCTTTTATTTTTAGAATTTCCAATTTGGTATTTAATTGAGGGTTTTTAATTTGTTCTTTTTCTAGTTTTTTTTTAATAATAAGCCCAATTCTTTGATCCTTTCTTTCTCTATTTTGTGCAAGTAAGCATCTAGAGATATAAAATTGCCCCTAATAACCGCTTTGGCCGTATCCCACAAATTTTGGTATGTTGTCTACTTCTTGTCATTCTCCTGGATAAAATTATTGATTGTGTCTATGATTTGCTCTTTCACCCATTCATTCTTCAGGATTAGATTATTTAATTTCCAATTAACTTTTGGTTTCTATTCTCCTGGCCTTATATTGCATGTGATTTTTATTGCATCATGATCTGAAAAAGATGCCTTTATTATTTCTGTGTTTCTGCATTTGATTTTGAGGTTTTTATGCCCTAACACATGATCAATTTTTGTATAGGTTCCATGGACTGCTGAGAAAAAAATAAACTCCCTACTGTCTCCATTCAACTTTCTCCAGAGATCTATCATACCTAACTTTTCTAACAATTGGTTTACCTCCTTAGTTTCTTTCTTATTTATTTTGTGGTTTGATTTATCTAATTCTGAGAGAGCAAGGTTGAGAACTCCCACTAGTATAGTTTGGTGGTCTATTTCTTCTTGCATCTCTCTTAATTTCTCCCCTAGGAATTTGGATGCTATTGCACTTGGTGCATATATATTTAGTATTGAGATTGTTACATTATCTATAGTACCCTTTAATAAAATATAGTTTCATTCCTTATCTCTTTTGATTAGATCTATCTTGGCTTTTACTTGATCTGAGGTAAGGATTGCTACTCCTGGTTTTTTGTGTTCAACTGAAGCATAATATTTTCTGCTCCAGCCTTTTACCTTCATCCTATATGTGTCACTATGTTTTAGATGTGTTTCTTGTAGACAACATATTGTGGGATTCTGGTTTTTAATCCAGTCTGATATCCGCTTCTGCTTTATGGAAGAGTTCATCCCATTCACATTCACAGTTAGAATAACTAATTCTTTATTTCCTGCCATCTTATTTACCCAAATTATGTTTTCCCCTTTCCTTTCCCCTTTCTCCCTTCCCCCCTCCTCAGTACTTTGCTTCTGATGACCCCCTCCCCCAAACAATACTCCACTCTTTAGATCCCCTCCTCCTCTTTTTACTCCTTTCCCCTGATTCTTCTATTTTCCCTTCTATTAGTTTATCCTTTACTTTTCCTCCTTTCCCTCCCACTTCCCTCTAGCAACAGACAAGTTTCTATGTGAAATCAAGTGTCTGATATACACTTTTAGAGCCCAACCTGATGAGAGTAAGATTTACAAAATGCTCATCTCCCTCCCCTCTTTCTCTCAATTATATTAGGTGTTCTTTGCCTCTTCAAGAGATTCTACCTTGTTTTTACCTCCTTTTTTTTAGATCTTATTTTAGCACTTTATCCCTCTTTTCCCCAGTGTGACAACCTTTCCCCCTCTAGTTCTCTTTTTCATATTATCAAAGTAATTTCTAGTTAATTATACTACCAAACTTTAAGTATCCCCATAGTAGAAATAAAGTTCTCAAGAGTCCTTTCTTTTTTACCTTTTTATGCATCTCTTGAGTTCTGTGTTTGGATGTCGAATTTTTTGTTCAGATCTGGTCTTTTCATTAGAAATAGGTGAAATTCACCTGTATCATTGAATAGCCATCTTCTTCCCTGGAGGATAATGCTCATTCTAGCTGGATAGGTTATTCTTGGGTGTAATCCAAATTCCTTTGCCCTTCGGAATATCTGGTTCCAGGTCCTTCGATCCTTCAATGTGGAGGCTGACAGATCGTGTGTGATTCTAATTATTGATCCTCGGTATTTGAATTGTTTCTTTCTAGCTGGTAGCAGAATCTTTTCCTTGGTGCTATATTCCTGAAATTTAGCCACGATATTTTTTTGGGTTTTAATTTTGGGGTCCCTTTCAGGAGGTGATCGGTGAATTCTTTCAATGTTGATTTTGCCTTCTGATTCTACAATCTCAGGGAAGTTTTCTTTCAGGATTTCCTGGAAGATAGTGTTTAGATTCTTTTTTTCATCATGACTTTCAGGAAGTCCAATAATCCTTAGATTGTCTCTCCTATATCTATTTTCCAAGTCAGTTGTTTTTCCTAAGAGATAGTTCATATTTTCTTCTAATTTTTCATTTTTTTGTTTTTGTTTGATTGATTCTTGAAGTCTTATTGAGTCATTGACTTGCATTTGTTCAATTCTTATTTTTAAAGTGTTGTTTTCTTCAGTTACCTTTTTAAGCTCCTTTTGTAACTGTCCAATTGAATTTTTTTGTTCATTGCATTCTTTTTCCACTTCACTAATTTTATTTTTCAATAAATTGGTGTCTTTTTCATATCTCTTTTGCAGGGCATCATATCCTTCTTGTACTGATTTCATGTTATTTTTCAATTTAGACTCCAGCTGTCTTTTGAGGTTCTTTATGCAATCTTCCGGAAAGGCCTTTTGAAAAAGTGACCAGTTATGGTCCTTAATAACTTCTTCTGGAATTTTGTCTAAAGGAACCTCAGGATCTGTGATCATCCCTTC